>LTDI01000078.1:0-67772 GCA_001654545.1 Fusarium agapanthi | reverse complement strand
CCTTAATATTTAGCTTATTTCTATGCTAATTATCCTTAGTGCATTATAGCTAAAGGTAAATAATAGTATAATTTCTATATTTTTAAAAGGTATACTAACTATAATTTTAGTAGTATTACTTTTTAGGCTTATTTATATTTTTATTATCTTTATTATTTTTCCTTACTAATTTTATAGTTATATAAGTATTATATAAAAAGGATTATATTAATAAGCAGAAAGAGCAGGCTAAGGCAGACTTCTAAGAGATACTAGCTTAACTATAACGTTTATGTTATTAGGAGAAGTTCGAGCCAACGGGTAGTTGCTTGCTCCCGATAAAATTCGCTGCATAACGTCAGGTTTGATCACATAAAGCCTCGCGTGACTGACTACGCAATCGATAGACTTTGCCTCTGATATCAGTGTACATGCCATACAACTGTGACGATGCGATCGCCCAGTAACACAGCCTCGTTGCAGTTACCTATGTCAACATCAAGACGTGATGGGCTGCAAAGCCTGCAATTTTGCTCCGTGCCTTTCTTGGCCTGACCCTCCAGCCTCTCAGCGTGGAGGGATAGGCAACGTGCCCGATAGCACCATGACGAAAGATTGGCGCCATGCTTAATACAATCGTGCGTCGCGCCCGTCTGAAGATCACTCCCACTCAACAACCCTTGTCAGCGGGATCGTTTCCTACTCGGTAGTGGAGACATGGAGGCTTAAACAATTTTGAGACGTCTGACGATGGGATCTGCTCATTTTAGAATCGCTTGCTGTTGTTTGTTTCGTGCTCCTGGCTATCACACAACAGGGCAATCCCTTTGTTTGCTCGATGATACCAAGGAGGCACCATTTGTGGCACCGCAGCAGAAATCATTTCTGGATGGGTGCAGAGGGATCCTTTATCGACGAAGAATTTGCCTCTTACGCCTCCCATGCCGCGTGGCATTGTTAACCAAATCCCGTTCCTAGTTGGAGGTGAGATTCTACTAAACCCTGGCTTTGGACAAGCTCCGGCGCCACAGCACACATGGGCGGGTTCCAATGGCCAGCATCGCATGGGCCTGGATGGTAGGTTGGGTTACCTCAATCAGGGTGGTGCTGGCACAGAGTCCAGTTGTTGCGCCATGTCAGCGACAGCGTTGCAGGTGAATCGCGATGAGACAGAGAGTTCCTCAAGGAGCTGAAGCCCCATATTGAGGTAACCAGAGTGAGATGTCGAGATGTAGATGGAGCTTAAACAAGGCACTTTAATGGGGCTTTTGTCATAGCTTATATCTAGCTCGAGTTATCAATCGATGATGGAGGAGGTCTCAATGTGCATCGTCCTCTAAACTTGCTCTAACTTACCTCCCAACGGCACCGCCGCCTCGCCCAAAACGAACCCACTCGCCCTGCGTTCTCTTTCATTAGATTTCGCCATCACTACCTGGGCCTCTTTTAACTTTCTTCTCCTTTCAACACCCCACGGCACAATCAACTCAGACAATCAAAAGGCATTGCCTTTGCATATACCAACGGAAACTCCGGACGATTTTTTTTGCGCCCTCAGCTTTTGTGCAATTCCTTCAGAACCTTATCAGTCGCCTCATATCCACGTGCGCGCGCGCCGAGAGAAGCAGCATCAAGGAACACCCCGATTCGCGCCGGTCCCCCAAAACAACGACAAGAACTGCATTGCTGATATTTGATGGCTTCTTGGAAATCGTTCTCGGTTCCGTCGTTTCGGCTGACGCAGCTCGCTCAAGATGCATATGAACTGCCCCTACAAACACTCGCCAACACCCATGAATCGCACCCTTCCATCGGGCATCTTTGCCTGCTCGTGTTCGAGGCTGTCCTCGAAGTAGTATGCGTCAGTCTACCTGGCTACATCGTTGCGCGACTTGGCCACTTCGATGCCGAGAAGCAGAAATTCTTGGCTAATCTAAACGTGATGCTATTCACGCCATGCTTGAGTATGTTTTTGTTTCGCATTGAACCAGTACTGCCTACTAACACCACTACAGTTTTCACCAAGCTCGCCTCCCAGCTTAACGCTGAGAAGCTATCCGATCTCGCCATCATACCAGTCATCTTCGTCGTCCAAACGTTTGTATCATGGGTTGTATCATATGTCGTCGCAAAGTTGTTCCGATTCAACAGGCGGGCATCCAACTTCGTCACAGCTATGGGCGTTTTTGGAAACTCCAACTCGTTACCCATCTCCCTTGTTTTGTCACTCTCACAGACACTTAAAGGTCTGCATTGGGACAAAGTTCCTGGCGATAACGATGACGAAGTTGGCGCGCGTGGTATCCTTTACCTCCTTATCTTCCAGCAGCTTGGTCAGCTCGTTCGCTGGAGTTGGGGTTACCATGTCCTACTTGCCCCTAAGGATAAATACCCCGAGTACCGCGAAGAGATTGCCGAGGAAGGCCAGCGTTATCACGATGATGAGAACCAGGATCACTACCAGAATGCGGCTCTGATTGATGGCCTTGATGGAGAAACAGAGGACGAGGGAGATAGCCACAGCATCGACTCGCAAAATTATGATCCTGCTGGCCGTACCCCTGTGGCAAATGCCTCCCGAGTTTCACTGGCAGTCTCCAGCGACGACGAATATCTGCCCAAAAAGCCGCATTTCAAGAATAACCAAGAACAACCAGACATTGTTGCTCCCCTTAATGGAAACGAAGGTAGCATGGATTCCTTCCCCCGTGTCCCCGCATTGGAGGATCAGGAAGAGCCCACTGGCATCGCGGACCGGACTAAATCTGCCATCAAATCGCCCTTCATCCGTCTTGGAAAGGCAACATCTCAAACCCTTAGCAACTGGTACCAGAAGTCTCCAGCTCCTGTCAAATCTTGCTTGAAATTCACGAAGCGTGTGGCCGGGAAATTCAACAACTTTATCTGGGAATTCATGAACCCTCCTCTCTGGGCTATGTTGATTGCCATCCTCGTTGCCTCTATCCCGGTTCTTCAACGACTCTTCTTTGAGGAGGGCTCTTTCGTCCAGAATAGTGTCACCAACGCCGTTCGCTCTAGCGGAGATGTCGCTGTCCCACTGATCCTTGTTGTTCTCGGCGCCAATCTTGCTCGTAATACCATGGCTAAAGACGAGGCTTTAGACCCTGAGGAAGAGCGCATCGGTAACAAACTTCTCATTGCCTCCCTTCTTTGCCGTATGGTTCTACCGACTGTCATCATGGCTCCTATGCTTGCGCTTATGGCGAAATATGTGCCCGTTAGCATTCTTGACGATCCAATTTTTGTTATCGTTTGTTTCTTGCTCACTGGAGCTCCCAGCGCCCTCCAGCTTGCTCAAATTTGTCAAATCAACAGTGTATTTGAGAAGACAATGGGCAGAATCTTGTTCCAGAGCTATGTCATCTGGTAAGTCATGGCACCTGATGCTCGGTGTAATCCGCCCCGAATTGCGCTAACATATGCAGGATTCTTCCCTCCACTCTTATTTTGGTAATGATGGCTCTCGAGGTTGTTGAGTGGGCTCGATGATGCGCCTGTCGTCTCCATACACTAGACAGGCAAGTGAAATGACCATGTCTTTCATGCGTCAAGTACTATTTGTTGCTTGTTTGATCTGTCTTTGGAGTTGTTTGTCTGCAAAGGCGTTGGGAGGCTGGAATTGATTGGGAATCAGGAAAATTTATACTGGCGTGGCCTTGCGGCACTCCGAGGGGCTCACAAAGCTTGACCTGATGGAAGAGCGATACGATGCGTTTTTTTGCATGCTTTTGCTTCGTTGTTTAAAACAGGCACTGGTTTTGAGGAATTGATCTACATAGTACCCTATCTGGAATGTCTGTGCCTTGCGAATAATGGAAATATTCAATATTATCACATTGGATTTTTTAAACCAACAATGTACCTTACTGCATCTTGAAAACTGATTGCTAAAGTACAATGATGAGGCTCAGGCCAAGGACGTGGAGACTGCAATATGATCATTCTTGCTGAGTTCCGTTGACCAGGTTACCTTCTGGCACGATCGCCCAATCTCTTACAGTGCCCTTCCAATCGCTGATGCGTACATCCTTGATATCGACTGAAACAACTCTTACTTCCTCACCGGCTACAAAGCAGTTGCGACCTCCATCCTCGACAGGTCCATTGTCCCGCTGGAAAGGCTGGGCTGCGGACTCATCAAAAGTATTGTTTTCCAGATGCTGCTCGCGGTAATACTTTTCCTCCTCTGTTCCGCTAGGCACTAGACGAGCGGAACCTCCTATGGTTGCACTGATGCTAGAGAGTGCTGAAGTGTTGAGGTTCAAGAGGAGTGAGGCGAGACTCGATCGGTGCTCTGGGCTAGGAGAGCCACCAGACGGTCGGCGGCCGTGCGTAGGTGGTCGATGGGAGACCCCTGAAATTTTTTCAGTATGTTTAGGTTTCACCAATCCCGAATATGAAGATGCGACTTACAATCGTGGACAAGAAGGGATACATTGGGATTGGCGACCAAGTTTGTGGTCTTCCGTGATGCCGGGTTCGTGGTCATGATGATGACGGGGTAGTTAGAATAAGGCGACGAGGGGAGATATGTATAGTTCATTAGAGAGACATGCGGCACGTTATCGGTGCATGTTGCCAAGTGAAGCTATATGGATTATCAGCCCTAGATCTGTGATGGCATTGTTGGTGGTGCGGGGAAGGTCTACAAATCGAGCACTGTCGAGGCATTGAACGACATCCGGCGGAAGCGTCGACGTTGTTTGCTTGTGGGTGTCACCCTGAGAAGCTTCGGAGTTGAGAGGTATTTGATCCATGATATATTGGCTGAACGATGATTGATGATGCTGTGATCCAATCTTGAGGTAAGGTAGTGGAGGGGCACGACTTGCTGCACGGTACGTTCCGCAAATCCCGGTCGCAGCATCTGCTGAGTCACCCGTTATCGCAGGAATGTGACGTAATGACACTGGGTGTGCTTTCCCCAGAGTTCGTTCTACTAAACTGTCGTCTGGGGAAGGTACCTAGGTACCGGTTACTTGCGGCTCCTCACGGTCACGTCTGTCCTTGCCGACTCGAACCTTCAAAGCCGACGGCATAGCACATTCACGGCATTAGGGACGGCTCATCACCCGGGACGGGGATTTACAGTCGGTTTCTCTCCTTATTTATGTCAGTGAGAATCATTTTGAATCTCTGTTAAGTTGCATACTGCTCCTTGATCTCATACTGGGCGCTTCATTAACCCCATCGCTCATCATGCGTTCCACACTTCGCGCAAACCGCCGACTTCCTTTGAAGCCCCTCCCTCGATTCCTCTCAACATCTGCTTCAAGCGCTTCTGTTTCTTCAGTGGCTTCTTCATCATCTGCACCAAAGCACACACCCATCAATTCTGTCCTTATCGCCAACCGTGGTGAGATTGCCATCCGTATCAACCGGACTGCTGAGCGCCTTGGCATTCGGGCTACAACTGTCTATACAGATGTTGACGCTGGCTCATGGCATGCTTCTTCGGGGTTCCAGTCTTTGGCGCTAGGTCCTGCAAACGCCTATCTTGACGGTGAGAAAATCATTGCTCTGGCGAAGCAAAATGGCATCCAGGCACTCCATCCCGGCTATGGTTTCTTATCCGAAAACTCCAAGTTCGCAGAGCGTTGCGAAGTGGAAGGCATCGTGTTTGTCGGACCACCCGCTAGTGCCATGGCCGACATGGGACACAAGGCCCGCAGTAAAGAAATTATGACTGCTGCAAATGTTCCCTGTGTGCCAGGGTATCATGGAGCAGACCAGGGCGAGCAGGAACTCATGGAGCATGCCAAAAACATCACTTTCCCGGTGCTCCTCAAGAGTGTACGAGGAGGTGGAGGCAAGGGAATGCGAATCGTCCTGACTGAGGAGGAGTTCTTGACGCAACTGAGAAGCGCCCGTGCCGAAGCCAAGGCCTCATTTGGTGAAGGTGGCGAGGTCATGCTAGTGGAGAAGTACATCATTCGACCAAGGCACGTCGAGGTGCAAGTCTTTGCCGACAAATGGGGTAATACCGTCGCGCTTGGTGAGCGAGACTGCAGTGTTCAGCGTCGGCATCAAAAGATCCTCGAGGAATCCCCAGCTCCAGATCTAGATCTGGCAACTCGACACGATCTCTGGGATAAGGCGAGAAAAGCAGCCTCAGCAGTTGGCTATGTCGGCGCTGGCACTGTTGAGTTTATCCTCGACAAGGATACCAACAAATTCTATTTCATGGAAATGAACACCCGACTTCAAGTGGAGCATCCTGTCACGGAGATGGTGACTGGCCTGGACCTAGTCGAATGGCAATTCCGAGTTGCTGCAGGCGAAAAGCTTCCACTCTCCCAAGAAGAGGTGGAAGCACAAATGAACGAGAGGGGTGCCGCCATTGAAGCACGAATCTATGCCGAAAATCCTGAGAAGGGCTTTATTCCCGACTCCGGCAAATTAGTGAGAGCTTATCTACCTACCGAATTACAGAACGAGGATGTTCGCCTGGATTGGGGATTTCGATCTGGTAACACTATCTCTGAAGCATACGACGGCATGATCGCCAAACTTATCGTGCGAGGCGATACGAGAGAACGTGCTATCGCCAAATTGGAAAGCGTTCTGCGCTCATACGAGATTGTTGGTGTTGCTACAAATATCGAATTCCTCAAGCGGCTTTGCGAGACTGATGCCTTTGTGGCTGGAGACGTGGAAACGGGCTTCATCGACAAGTGGCGAGAGGAGCTTTTCAAACCCCGACCTATCAAGAATGAGGTTGTCGCCCAAGCAGCCCTCGGGATGGTCAACTTTGAACATCGAAATTCTGGTCCCCATGGCTTGACACTTGGCTTTGGCGAAACTAACAACATTGGGGAACGAAAGCTGAACTTTAAAATCCTGGATGGGTATAGCAAGGAAGAGGGCGAGGTCGTCGAGGCCAGCGTGACACAGACAGGTCATAACCTTTACAACGTCGCTGTCCACCGAAAAGGTGACGAGGCACCCCAAGTGTTCACTAATATTGCCTGCCAGCCTGAGCCCGAAGGTGAAGTGATGAAACTCGAGTCATACTTCCCCCTTGAGCGCATTCAATCCTCCGTGGTCCCTCAACACACAGACAATGACACAAAGGTTACTGTCTTCCAGCATGGCGTCAAAACAGATCTGGTCCTTCTACCGCCCAAGTGGTACGAGAAGGCTCTTGGGCTCAAGGAGTCAAGTGCCTCAGTTGCAGCGCCGATGCCGTGCAAGATCTTGAAGAACGAAGTAGTGGAGGGTCAAAGTGTGCAAAAGGGAGCACCACTTGTGGTGTAAGTTGGCCATTTCCGATATGCAGAATAAGCTAACAATCTCCCAGAATTGAGTCAATGAAGATGGAAACTATTATCCGGTCGCCGCAGGATGGCATAATTAAGAAGCTTGCACATAAAGAAGGGGTAAGTTCCCAAGGCAATCCTCTCTGTTATCTGATCTAACCTCGTGCAGGATATTTGCAAGGCTGGCACGGTACTTGTACTATTTGAAGAGGGCGAAACAAAGGACGGAGAGTCATGAATGATATTGGATACCATGATGAATGAATTTGGCGTTACTTAAATGAGATTGGCTGATACGCTACCAGGGCTACCTACTAAAGAGAAATGCACTTGATCCCCTCAGGATCTCCTCCCAGTCGTTGGGCCTATTCCACTGTATCAAATACGTAGAGAATTAATCTCCAATGTCAAAACATGCGTACGCCTAGACACCAATAGCTCCATTAACTGAAATCATGAATCATGCTATATCTGAAACTGTATCCCATAATAAGCCAAAGAACATATACCCTGAACCCAAGGCGCATGGGGTCGGGCCTGTCGTCGTCGTCGTGGCAGAATTCTTATGCCATATGATTATCTTGTGTGCATCTTTATGTACTCCAAGGGTAGATATCGAGAAAGTTTTGATTGCTTAGCCGCTTGGCGTATCCGTTTCCACCAGTCTTCGAGGCGTGCCTGGAATTTTGGGTCGTCGGGCGAAGTATAAGTAGTAAGCTTGCTGAGAAGATCCTGAAAGAGATGTCAACACAGCGTTTGAGCATAGCACATCATTGAAGCGACTTACCTCCTCCAAGGCCAGTGTGATGAATCCCATTACGAACGCTACCCACGCAAGAGTCCCCTTGGTACTTAAGAATTGGTTGCCCCCCCGGAATTCAACCGTGCCAGTACATTTCCCTGTCTTGGGGTTCGGGAAAATATTCTGGAAGTTCCATAACACGTATCGGTTTCCCTGCATATAGTAGCACAAATCCATTTCGGATGTCGTTGACTTGATTTCTGATGCGACTTGGATTAGTGAGGCCTTGCTCTTACCGAATCGTATCAGCGTTTCACGCAACCCAGAACCCATGCTTTGACTGTTTGGACGACAGTACTGATTTTCTCGACGGGCTTTAGGGAGAACAGCTGCCACAAATTCTTCATAAATAGTAGATGCAAACGCAATCTTCTTGAGGCCACGTAGGGAGAACTTGTTCTGACCAGAGACGGGAGTGACATGGACGTGGCCGCCGCAGGAGATATCGCGTTGGGGACTGAAGTGTACACGCATCGCTTCCCAAAAGTCGCCAAGTATGCCGCTGACATGTTGCTTGGTATCCAGACGAGGGGAAACGACTTCCATGCAGACTAGGATCCCCTGTTAGTGAGCAAACTAAACGGTTCGCTGGTTTCACGGTGAAGAGAATGACATACCCATGGGACGCTCTCTCTTCAGAGATCCATCTCTAGTGACGAACCATTTACCACCGTAGTACTCTGGATGCTTGCTGTATTTTGAACAGTCATCGTGCACAGCTTCGATGTTGCGGTTCCGTAGCTTCTGTGCTAATTGTCGATACCAGTCGACATTGGTAAAGCTATCAGCACCGCCGTAAGGCTTTACCACAGCCTCGATCTCCACGCCGAAGTTGTAATGCCTGAGCTTTGGTACCGTCATGATCGACAAGATGTGAGAAGTATTTAGGGACTCGAAAAAGAAAGAATGGTAGAATTGGCTGGGGTCGGGTTGAAGGTGGCGGATTAGGCCATGCAGCTGTATGTATAAGACAACCACCTTGGTTTTTGAATGATCACTTTGCTGCGGAGAGGGAGTCGTACTACATGGAGGTGATCACCCGTTTCCTGATGCGCTTGTGCCTTGTTCAAAACGTTTGGACACGGCCGCGTGCTTTACCCAAACACAACCACAGAATTGTCAGTCGTTGGCTCTCAGCTTTTTGTCAGTAACACGCTCGCTCGCCTAACCTGAGCAGTCATTGTCACATCTCAGAATTGTCGCCTCGCCTTCAGGTTAAGTACAGCAAAAGCCTTTCTGGCCTCGAATGGCGGTGCGGATGCATGGTTTGGCGGGAGCTGTCACTGTGGATCTAGCCGGGGGCTGTGGGGAGAAATGCCGGAAGACCAGGGCCATGGTGCGGAGCCCAACAAGGAAATGGAGGCGGGCTGGGCCGTCTTGTAGCGTCTGAATATTCTGAGGCTATCAAACGACACATGTCTTTGCCTGTCATTTGTAAAGGCCCAGACAGTCGGTATTCACGAAAATGTAACCGCTTCTACCCTGCAAAGTTCGCTTGCCAGGTACCTTGCGAGTCTTCCAACGTGGGACGCAGCAATTGGCCATGAGCTGGCGTCTCCTCTTGTGAAAAGCTGACTCATTTGCTGCCCAATGTGACAATAAGGCCCAGTCGGTGACTTGCACAACCTAGCCCACTCCGCCCATTGAGCGCTTGCTGGCGCTGAGCACAGCTACTGTACGTAAGTTAGTTTATGCTTTAGCCAAGTCGACGTGGACACTGCTTGCTTGATCGATATTGTTTTTCTCATGTGAGGGAGCCGATTCACATCACATCTTAATCGCCGTTAGCTCACTATCACATTCTCCTACCACAACGAAAACGTAACACACACACACACACAAACAAACATACGCACTTTTCCCCCTGCACCTCGCCATCGGATACACGGAGCTTGCTGTCCCCGACAGATCTACAGCATGAATTTGTCTGCAGATGAGGTTCAGGCCGACACCGGCCAGCCGCTCACCAAGTATTACTTTGCCTATGGTAGTAATCTTCATCTACAGCAGATGAAACGAAGATGTCCTGGAAGCAAATTCATCGGCTCTGGGAAGCTGGCAGATCATCGTTGGCAGATCAACGAGCGTGGATATGCCAATGTTATCGAGTCGCAAGGACATTGGGTTGAAGGCCTTGTTTATGAGATCAATCCTCGCGATGAGGCTCGTCTTGACATCAACGAAGGTGTTTCCAAGGACGCATACCAGAAGAAGTACATGACTGTTACGCTACGGCGTGCTGAAGCCGCCTTATATCGCCGACCTGTGTCTTGGATTGTCAACAATGGTGGCCCAGACCACGCACGAGTCCTTCCCCAGCAAGGGGAAGGGCAAAGGAAGGCCATCAACCACAAGCCACATTTGGAACCGAACATCTTGGTATACATAAGTCCAAGATACGTTGTCGACAGCGAACCAAAGGAGGAGTATATCAATAGGATCAACTTAGGCATTGTCGATGCCACATCACTAGGGGTCACCAACGACTATATCAGCAACTGTGTACGGCCTTTCATTCCGGCACCAACTGGACAGAGCTCAGGAGACAAGGAAGCAACTGGACCTGCGAAGGCTACCGGTCCACCGAAGCCAAAAGTTGTGAGAAAAGTCCCGAATCCCGCAAAAAAGGTGAAGCAACCCGCCCGCGAGGTCAAACGAGCAACTCCTCCCAGAGGGAGAGAATCATCACCGCCAAACAACAGGGCACCTGGTCAAAGAGCCCTGCACCTTCAACCTCAAGTAGCTCAAGGCCAGCGCTGGACCAGAAATTCTGCCTCGAATGTGCCTGAGAGGCTCAGGCGGCCTTCACAGTCACGGCCATCAGCACCACCACTTCCCCCAAGGCCACTCGCGCCGCATTACTCAGGAAATACTCTACAGATTCCTGTTCCTGGTCGGCGGCGACCTGCATCAGAAGTTGGCGCTCCACCACCACCTTTACCTCCTCGGCCAACCCGTCGAGTTCGCAGTATACCGGTAATCGTTACTCATCAGGAAGGTTATGGTGGTTACTGGTATCGATAAAAGCATTTCTAGCCCAGTTTCCTTAAAATACCCAAATATGATATCCTCCAGACAATAAAAGTAGCATATGTGCGTTTTATTCTTCTCCATTCATCGTTTTATCCTTTTCATGCTGTTGTCTCTGTTTGCTGACTTCTACGCCTTACAAGAACACAATTTCATAAAACAAGGACTAATATCTTTGTCTGCTTGATGCCGATATGACAGATCCAGCTGGTCCTAAGACATGTCAGAGCTTAAAAGGGTGTGGGGAATGCCTGTACTCACTCCTTGAACTTGATGCTCTTGATGAGCTTCGACTGGTTCCTTGAGAAGTTGGCGTATTATTCCATAGGAAACCCATGATTGTTGGGCCCTGGAGCACATCCCCACCTGAGTTAGTGACGAGAACTGTGGGTTTAACAATTGCTTTTAACCCGAGCTTTCTACCACCTTCGACTCTCTCGACGAAAAGCCCGGGAGCTACATCAAAGAGATATATGACACCGCGGCGTGCTTGAGAAGCTGCCTTTGTTCCACTCAAGTCAAGAGTTGCTCCTCCATTCGTCAGATTCAAGCATTGGTAGACCTCCAACCTCGTCGCGGCTGTGCGAGCAGGCCACTTCAATGAAAATACACTGGGCGCCAGGTGAAGCTGATGAGCGAGATCTGCTGCAGGTTCTATAATGCTTCGACGAATAGAACCTTGCAGTTCAGCGGGAGGACTTTTCGGGGCAATGATTGAGAGTAAAGTTGTCAGATCGTCAACAACAAAATTCAGAAACCTTTGCCGGCGCGTTCTGAAAGATGGTTGGTGAGTCAAAGCAGTCAGCGTCTCGCTTCTCCATTCCCTACAATGAGCTGTATCTTGTGAGGTGTCAGCAGCTTGGTATATATATCACGCCCAGGGATTAAGACAAACCTCTTGGCAGTCGAGACATAGTGTTCTCGAGATCATCGACCCACCTCGACGTTCCGTCACCTTCCGTATCATCGAGAGGACAATAAAAAGACTTTGAGAACAAAGTAACGTGGAGATAGTTCATGATGACCCCAGTGATGTGAAATTCATCAGACTGCGTAACATTCAAGCATCGTCTGGACTGTTCCCTGAGAAGAGAAACGAGTCGCAGCCCTTCTGGAGAGGATGCTCTGGCAGCAAGGCGACTAATTTCCAGATCCTCAATAGCATAAGCAGCACGGTTCTCAACCCAGCGATGGACATTCCCAACTAGGATCTTGTAGGCTTCTCTAGCCTCTGTTTCTGTGATATCTCTTCTTCTAGGCTGCAGACGAAAGATCTGATCCTGAGCCTCTGCGAGCTGCCGCTGGGCGACGACAAGTTGTCTTCTGAGAGTTTCCGCCTCTTCTGCAAGCTGGCCCTTTTCTGATTCCCGGTGCTCGATCTCCTGCTGCCTGGAGTCCAATACATTCTCTGTGAAGCGACGCAAATGGGTCTCGCTGGCCAGTTTGTCCTTAAGTGCGGGATTCTGTAGGGATCCTTGTTTCGTCGTCTCCGGATCCATGATGACGGATTGCTGAACTCAGAGTTATTGTGTATAACAGCCCAAAGACGAAGATGAGTCTGTCAATGTCGCACGTGCAAGTCGTTAAGCGACAGCGGCTGACCAGTAATCCGCTAGATTGGTTCTATCCGTCTGGCAAGTCGAATCAAAGGCAACACATCAGGGTCGTCTTTCAGCATACCACCAATGAGCGTCAAGACTCCTTGGAAAAGAACTCAAAACTCGCAGCCTCACATTGCGGTTGGACCCAAGCATGGTTTCGTTTAGGCGCCAGGTGATGGGTACCTAATGCATTTGGAAGTCTCCAGCTGTACGACATCAAAAGTCGGTCTCGTCTTAGGCCGCTTAGGCGGCCACTGCATGCTCCACTGCCTGAATTTACCAGGGTTACAGTCATTCGTAGCTGCGCCGAGTTTCTGCTCAAGGCCAAGTCTACAATGCCCAAACCCCATCCACCCACTCGATTGAAAGCCCTGAAGAGGCCGAAGTTGGTGGTAAGAGTGGTGGTCATTGCTCCATAACTGGTCGGTGAGGATGGGCGAGGCCCAAAGAACCCCAGGCCCACACAACAAATGAGGCCTGAAGAGTCAGATTGAATGGCTGGCCACGTCCAGAAGTAAAGACAGATCCTCGGGTGCTGGCGAAGAATGCTTCGTCGCCCTGCTGGTTTCTATTGTAACCAATTGGGAGTCGACATGAGTGAATTCTGGGGCAAGTCCCAGTTTCACGAATGAGCTTTTGGGTAGAGAAGTTCCATATCCCGTACATCACTAGATCATGCCTGATTGTTCCACCACAAATAGTTGGCAATGAAACAACCATAGGAAGCCTTTAGGAAGTAGTTTGGTCATGAGCAATCGCAGAATCGTTGTATCCATAGATTTTGGAACGACATACTCAGGTGTCGCTTGGGCTGACACAACTCGGGTAAGCGTTTTCCTAACATCTCTTGGAGTGAGCTTGCTAACCCTTGCAGCCTGATGTTCAACATGTCTTGACAGAATGGCCCTCAGCCGGCTCTACGAAGAGCAGTCCTAAAGTACCAACTGAGCTCCGAAGAGTGGCGACTGGGTGGCAGTGGGGATTTCAGATTCCCGAGTCTGCGAAGAGAATCAGGTATTTCAAGCTGTTCGTCTTGCTGTGCCTTCAGTCCATTTGCCGTGTTTGACCAGACCCTTTTAGAAAGCTGGATGATCCAGCCCAGATCACCAAGGAGGGAGAATCGGCCAAAGACCTGACCAGGGTCTATCTATCATGCCTCCATGAGCATTTCATCAGTCTACTTGAAAAGAAACTATCGTCGAGTGTGGTAAAATCGACACCCATGGACTTTGTTGTCACAGTCCCCGCTATTTGGTCGCCAAAAGCAAAGCAATCGACGGAGCAGGCCGCAGCCATGGCAGGATTTTGTGGTAATCAGAGGATCCAGCTCATATCAGAACCGGTGAGTTAGATTTTGAGTTGCAAAGGAAAGTGTGTTGCTAACAAATGACAAGGAGGCAGCCGCTTTGTACACCCTCAAGACCCTTAGCCCTTCTACATTACAAGTAGGTCGAAAATTTGTTGTTTGCGATGCGGGAGGCGGTACCGTTGACTTGATCTCTTATCAAGTAACCAAAATAGGCAGAGTTGAAGTAAAAGAAGTCACAGAGGGTACAGGCGGGAAGTGCGGTTCGTCCATGCTGAATATGCGCTTTCGTCGTCATCTGAAACAAACTCATGGAGACAAGTACTGGACTGATGAGAGACTCGTAATAGCTTTGAGTGAGTTCGAGTCGGTAAGGTTCCCAAGGATTTTATTTTCAAGCCAGTTCGCTCAGAGGGATACAGTTCAAGAAGACCTTTTCTCCGAAGGGCGAACCTTTGACTCTCAAAGTCGATCCCAGTCTTGGCCTACGACGGAACCGATACGCCATGACACAAGACGACATGAAAACCAAAATCTTTGAGCCCATCATGAAGGATGTCGTGTGTCTTATCAAGGAACAGATCAAGATGGCGGGAGATGGTGTCGCCGCTGTGATTATGGTTGGAGGATTCGGGCAAAGTCGATATTTGAAGTCACGCGTACGTGATGCAATTTCTAGCCGAACAGATGTTCTTCAACCAGAAAGTGGCTGGACGGCGGTGGTAAAAGGTGCCGCGATGCATGGGCTCAGTCGATATCAGCCCGCAGGCACCCGGGTGGAGGTTGCATCTCGAATTGCAAGACGATCGTACGGTACATGCTTGATGACGAAATACGATATGATGAAACACAACCCTAGAGAAGCGTTCGTATGCATTCTTTCTGACAAATCTGGTTGCTGACGGTTATAGGTTCTGGTCGGAAAAGGAGCAAGAAACAGTCGTCTCGGAAATGTGTTGGTTTATTCAGAAGGTATCTTGACTCCTCTCCAAACGTCGTATTCATTGCCACTAACTTTGGAAGGGTGAGTCCTACCCAGAAGGCAAACCGTCACGGATAGAATACCAATGCGATCTCCCGGTAATGCTTGGCCATGTGCCACAAACCGAGATCGATATTTACAGCAACAATAATGACGGAAAAGCTCCCGTCCATCTCGATGAAACAACGCAGCATATCGGAACGCTCTCACTTGACCTAAGAAAGATCCCAGAAGCAGTCAAAAGAACTGCGAAGATCAGACGTATGGGTTGGCATCGGTACTATTGTTTGAAAGGGGCTATCGAGGCCGTGTACGGGTCAGCGGAGATCACGTACACAGTCAAACTTGGAGGTAAGGAATTCCGTAGTGTTTCTAATGTACCAAATGCTAAGCCACGCTCGTCTAGGAATAACACATGACATGATCAGTGTTAGCTATGAACGTTGAGCTAGAAAGACAAATTCCGAAAACAGACAAGAGTAAAAGGGGAAGACGAGTGTGAGAGATCATATATCGATAACACTATACAGCCTTTGCCGCTGTATGAACAATCGTGTAATGAAATGTCGTTTGGCATGGATCTGAGACTAAGGCACCAGAAAGCTACCTTGTAAAGGGTTCTTAATGGTCACGTGATTTCGTGTTGCTCCACTGTGACCAGTCCCGTCGCGTTGAAGGTGCCTTCCACGGGCAGGACCTAAGGTAAACGCCAACCTTGATCATCCATTTTTGAAGCAACAAGATACAGCCGCACCCAACGATGTTGCATGCATCATGGCGGCTAATCTGCATTTAAGGGCGGCTGTACCGGACCATGGGCAACCGGCCGGTAGAGTCGTTGCTGGCCCTCCTCCGTCAACCTTGGCTGCGCAGCTTGTAGAGAATATTTCAGCATCCACAAAATCCTCCAAATCAGATGAGAACAGTGAACTCAAGGGCTTCTTTGCTATTATTCAACGCGTCAAAGATGATCCGACTCTTCTCAAGACGCCAGAGGACCGAGTTGAGCATAATCATATGCTTATTTACGTTTACTCAAGAGCTGTTCTTGAAGGAATTCGATTGGATGACCCATTTCTTGACCGAACACAAGTACGGACAGAAGGCCTCAAGGCCATCAGTTTTCTCAGGTTCTCTATCAAAGAAACGCCGGCAGTTCTGAAACATAGAGTGGGTGAGCAAGAGTATATGTTCCGTGGGCGTGAACCATTATGGATTTGGCTGCTTCCTCAGCTGCTTAGACTTCTTGGCCATTCCCAGTGTCTTGAACTCACAGAAGCAATTGAAGGCTTCCTCCAGTATACAATGCTAGTAATAGCACAAAACTGGACCCTGTGGGATATGGCGCCGTCGTTCTTGTTCTATCTGCGTGCCATCACATCTCGTAAGTAGTTAGCTCGACTTTGGCAATAAAGCAACTCACAACCAATTGACAGATATTCTTCAACGGCTTCAAGACCCTCTACTAGTTCCGTCTGTGGAAGAAAGTTTCAAGTCACTTTCTCTACCTCCTCAAATTTCTCTCAGCCAATTGGTCGACAAGGACTCGCCCTCCACAAGCCAACTTACATATTCTGTTGACCGAATGGCACAAGCGCTGCAGCAACTGATCAGTTTTTGCAAAGTGGTGGCCTATCCTCTGACAGCTTCGGATGATGCCTTTGATAACGTTACCTCCTTCTCAGAGAGTGTGGTATGGCTGATTGATGTCCTAGGGGACGTGCGGGTTATCCAGACCCGGTACGGTAGCAACTTTCCTGCCTCATCGCTTTATGTTCTCCAACTGTCTCAAGAAATCGAGCGAGCACTACTGAGAAGAAAAGGCATTAGCGCTTCTGTTCATAAGAAGGCCATCACTCTCATGATATTGCTTTGCGGTGAGATCGCGACAAGCCTCAATCCCATGTCAATGCTGGACATTGATGAGGAGACGCGCCATATATACTGCATGGCTCTAGCTACAATAACAGCAGCTTCTACTGAAAATACGTCGATTTGTCGGTTAGCGGTTTCTGGCATTGTAGATGAGTCTTCAATGTTTTATACTTCCCTGCCTGAAGGAACAGATCTGTGGGTGGGTTACATCCTCCATAATTCCTCCATCAGCAACTAATTCTCAATAAGAGAGTGATGCAGACTTTAAGACAGATTAATTTCAATCCCAGGCCAAAGCTGCTCTCCTCAAACCTATATCCACTGAATTTTGAGGATTCTGCAGTGCAAGAGATCATCAAGACCTTGGCGCTGAACTACGAGCCTCCTGACACAGGTTCACAAGACCGTCCCAAACGCCGAAAAGTAGCACAGACAAACTCTAGCCCTATGGCGGTTCTCATGAGACGTTTGGGTGACGTTCTAGGGCTCGTGGATGTGGACGATGATTTTCTTGATCTTGAAAATCAAATATTGTTAGTCATTTCACTAATTTGGTCTTCAAGTGCTTACTGAAGTAGGGGAGCCTTTCCAAAGGCTGACATATCACGTCAATGTCTCATGCTTGATTTGCTATCGCGGATATCTTGCGTGGCGGATGGTGGCAACGAGACAATCAATGATACAAAAGCAGCAGTAACAGAAACAGCCTGCTCCATTTGTGAACATAATGCACCTCCAGTTCGATCAAACCTCCATGGAGCAATCGTGCATAAATCCCGAATCGAAGCACTCCTCACCAAACTGATCCGACTCCCCGCTCTTGCTGAATCTCGACGTCCGAGAGTTGCTGCCATGTTGGCTATAAGGAGAGTGATTCTCCATTGTGAAGATACCGAATTACTTAATCTGGAAACATCTGGGATAGGCCAGTGGTGTCTTCAGTCCTTGAACAGCTCTGTGAGGGAGCTGCGAATAGCTGCCGGGCGTGTTCTAGCCACCTTCTCTTTGGCTAGGCCAGAGCCCATTCTTTCCAGCATGGTTCTTCCGGCTCGACCAGCAGAAGCCAATGGTGGCAACCCACGAGTGTATCAGGCTCAAGCGGCCTTCACAGATGGCAATTTACAGACAAATGTATCAAATGGATCTTCTCCCATGAAAACGCAAGATTTGATCTCGCGCAATAGAAAAAACTCGATTGCCTTCCTGAAATCAATCTCAGATAAGAACCAGCCTAACTTAACTGAAACGTTCATCATGGCATGGGGTCAATTGGGAACAGTGGTCTGGGAACACGAACTCAACCTGGTCCTCATCAAGCTTTTGGAGTACTTGGGAAGCAACAACAATATCGTGTCAGCTTGCGCCTTCAATGAGCTATTGAACCTAGCTGATGCCCGTCGAGTAACTCCACGTAGGCTTTTCGAGCCTTTCTGGCCAAACCTAGCATACATGACCACCAAGGACATGGTCCAACGCCCTCAAATGAGCCGGACAATTGCTGAATTGCTACAAGTGTCTGTCAACGAGTTACTCCTCCTGATTCAAACTCACGCACTGCCGTGGCTTGTGCTTGACAAGCAAAAAGACGTTATCCAAAAGATTGCGGAGGCACGGCAGGAGTCCGAGGTTTGGCTACCATTAATCGACCCTGCGAACCTAGCCGCAACGCTGGCCTTGCTCTTGGTTCAAGATACAGATGATATCGCTAGTTTCGCAAAATCTCGCCTCGAGGAGTTATCGACACATTTTCAAAGCGAGCCACTCGTTAACTTGCTTCAGGTGGAACCAGTGCTCACTGTCATAGAGTTACTTAAAGCTGCCGGCGACGCAGATGAAACAAAAAAGGCACCAGTAAGTCAAACCTCAATGCATCTTTGGCGTAAGCTTATGCATCTTCAGGTCCGCAAAGCTTTAGACACCATGGCGAAAATGATGATCCCAGCAAACAAAGAAACCCGAGCTAAGAAGTCGGACCACACTGCTCGGTTTATTCATTCACAACTTCTTGGCCTCATGGCATGTCTCTTCGATGTCATCAATGACCAGAGCCTTCCTGATCCAGAGCGTCGGCGCTACATTCGGGCCATGGAGGAAATGATCAGGGTGTCGAGGGGCTATGCAAGCACAGCCAGGCCGCAAGTACGTACCATACATGTCCGGCCTTGAATCACAATACTGACTGTATTTTTAGATGTCTGCTTGTTTGCTCTCGACACTAGCACAAGATGCACTCAGAGAAGCAAGTTTCTCATGTTGGGCATCGATGCTCACACACCTTGAGGAGACAGATGTCGAGGCATTATTAGAAACAACATTTTTCGTCGTCACCCGTTACTGGCCCTTCATGAACGAGTCAACCGCTCTTCTAGCGCAGCAAATGCTCAAGTCTCTCGTCAATGAATTTGACCCCCTTGTTGCGAAGTACATCGTCAAGCTGCCGTCGCTCAAACACATTCCAGAGTTGAGGGACATTGAGACAAAGCTGGATCAGCATAGACCAGCAATACTCGCGGTTGAAGAGATTTTGGAAGCTTTCGCTGAGAGAATCTGCCACGAAAACTCCGGTGTTGCCCTTCAAGCATTGACAGAACTGATACCATACCTTCAGGAAAACCAAGCGGCACTTCATACATCTGAGATTAGTCTACAGTCAGATATTGGCGTCGTCGCACTTATGCGGTCGCTTCTGGATTGTGCAAGTAAATACAGCGGCTTCCCAGGAGACATAGCGCGCCTATGCACAGAAGCAATGGGTTTGATAGGCTGCCTGGACCCCAGTAAGGTCGAGACTGTGAGAGAACAACGATCAATAGTCATATTGAACAATTTTGCGACGAATGAAGAAACTACGGACTTCGTTCTGTTTCTTCTGGAAGAGGCCCTGGTACCAGCATTCTTATCTACGACTGATGTTAAGTTCCAGGGATTCTTGTCTTTTGCTATGCAGGAACTCATGGGCAGGTGCGACATCAAAGCAGCATGTGCCATGGAAAACTCGGGGATGAAAGGTGGAAACGATATCTATCGAAAATGGGTTGCAATGCCAGAAACTGTTCGGGAAGTGGTGGCACCCTTTCTAGCCTCCCGCTATGTCGTTGCTCCAATGCCACATACTGAGATCGAATATCCGCTCTTTCGTCCTGGCAGACCTTATCCGAGTTGGCTCAGGGTTTACGTTCTGGACCTTCTACGTAAGGGGCAGACGCCATTTGCCGATTTGATATTCGAGCCTCTGGCGCGTGTCATTCGCGTTAAAGATCTCTCTATTGCAGAATTCATCCTTCCCTATATAGTCCTGCATACTCTTTTAGGGTCTCGGACTACACAGCAAGAAAGGGACGATATTCTCGGGGAACTTCTTGCGATCTTGCAATATCAGCCCGCTGAGGCGGCATCGTATCAGGAGAAGGAGGATATGCGGCGATACTGTCATGTAAGCTTCAAAATACCTTACTCTTGTGACAAAAACTAACTGGTTATCAGCTTGTATTTCGCGTTGTAGACTATGCAATGAGATGGATGCAAACTAGGCGAGCAGCTGGTCGCCTCACTGAAACTGACAGGGAGAGGCTAGCTCAAGTACAGGAGGCTCTCGATCTGATCCCAGCCGAACTCATAGCACAAAGGGCCGTCGATTGTAATGAATACGCTCGTGCTCTTTTTCATTTAGAGCAACATGCCCACAAAATGGAACAGAGGAAGAAAGAACCAGGGGAGCGTACCCGTCTCTTACAAAAACTCCAGGATATTTATGCCAATGTTGATGAGCCTGATGGCCTTGATGGAATTTCAGCTCATTTACAAGTTCTTGACATCAACCAACAGATTCTGAGTCATCGCAAAGCAGGCAGGTGGACTGCTGTTCAGAACTGGTATGAGATGCAACTCGCTGAGAACCCTGACAACACGGATATCCAGATCGACTTGCTTCATTGCCTGCAGCAGGCTGGTCAGCACGGTAGGTTACTTTGGTCTTTTGTTCCGGCACGAGCTAATTATTGACAGAGGGATTGTTGAATCACATCGAGGGTATGCACACAGATGCATCAACGGACAACAAGATCATGCCTTATGCAGTAGAGGCGGCATGGGTTACAGGAAGGTGGGAGAGCCTTACCAAATTCACCCAACGGTTTCGCGGCGATCCTATTGAAGACTTCAACATATCGATTGCGACCCTTTTCGAAAAGCTGAGAGCCAAAGACAAGCCTAAAGAGCTCATTAAGATAATGAAGGATATACGAGTCAAAATCTCATCATCGATGAACACCGCATCCACCTCATCGTTACAAGCCTGTCATGATCTCCTTCTTAAGTCACATGTTCTTACGGACGTGGAAATCATAATAGGAACAAAAGGGGGTGACGAGGTCGCCCGCCAAACGACAGCAGCCCTCCTAGAAAGGAGACTCGAAATTATAGGTGCTTACATGAACGACAAGCAATATCTTCTTGGTATTCGCCGCGCCGCCATGGAGTTGACTAGGTAAGATACATTGTACAAGAGCTATCGACAGCCCATATACTTACCAACACAGACCTACATTCACCGACCTAGACATTTCTGGACTATGGCTCTCGAGTGCACGCCTTGCACGGAAGTCGAACTCGCTTCACCAGTCTTTTAATGCTATTCTCCACGCTTCGAAACTGGGCGATGATGCGGCTACTATTGAGAATGCCAAGCTTCTTTGGAGAGAAGATCAGCACCGAAAGGCAATACAGGTTTTGCAGGGAGCAATTAAGAGCAACAAGTTCATGACACAAACAGGGACAGCAACCAGCACAAGTTCAAGCAAGTTGAGCCCACAACAGAAGCTCTTGACAGCTAGAGCGCAGCTGCTGCTTGCCAAATGGCTTGATAGCGCTGGGCAGACGCACGCAGGTGCATTGCGTGAAAAATATCAGCAGCCACCCAAGACCTTCTCGACTTGGGAAAAGGGGCATTATTATCTTGGACGTCATTACAAGAAGATCCTCGAAGCTGAAAAGCCGCTCAAAGCCGATGACCAGAGCGATAACTACATCACCGGTGAAGTCGCTAGACTCGTCATCGAGAACTATGTCCGTTCACTTAACTCGGGCACCAAATATCTTTACCAGACTCTCCCACGAATTTTGACTCTGTGGCTTGACCTTGGTGCCCAAGTAGACAAGGCACCAGAAGGGAAAGCATCGCTTTCTCGCGAGCTTCACCGAAGACGCGTTGAGCAACTCAATCTTTTGCACTCTTTTCTTGACAAATACATCCATAGGCTGCCGGCGTACATCTTTTATACAGCTTTGCCACAGATTGTTGCACGCATCGCTCACCCCAACTCGAACGTCTTTGACCGGCTGACACACATTATTGCCAAGGTCGTGGAAGCTCATCCTCGGCAAGCGCTTTGGAGCCTTATTGGCATCATGACCACAAGGCAAGTGTCGGAAAGAAAGGCACGAGGTACTCAGATCCTTCAGACACTCAGGAACATATCGAAGAAGGTTGAGGGCTCTGCGACCGATTTCAAACACCTGCTCAGGATGGGAGAGAAATTAGCCGAACAGCTGCTTCTTGCATGCCAAAACGGGGACTTCCGGGGCAACAAGACTGTTCATGCCAGCCTGGGTAAAGATCTTCGATTCAATCATAAATGTACTCCATGTCCGTTGGTCGTGCCTGTCGAGAGCTCTTTGACGGCAACGTTACCGGCTGTATCAGAGTATGTCAAAAAGCACAAGGCATTTTCTAGAGATGTTGTTACGATTGACTCCTTTCTGGATGATGTCCTCGTGCTGAGCTCGCTGGCTAAACCAAGACGACTTACTACACGAGGCAGTGATGGTAAAAGCTACATGCTTCTGATCAAACCCAAGGACGACTTGCGAACTGACCAGCGTCTTATGGAATTCAATGGATTGATCAATCGGTCGTTGAAACGAGATGCGGAATCCAGCCGGAGACAGCTTTACATTCGAACATATGCTGTAACGCCACTCAATGAAGAGTGCGGAATCATTGAATGGGTTCCAGGAATCAAAACTATACGAGACATTCTCATCAATCTTTATGCTTCCCGAAAGATCTATCCCGACTACACCGTTCTCAAGCAACTCATGGATGAAGCATGTTTATCAGACGGCAAAACCAGGATATTTACTGATGAGGTCCTGGGGAGATTTCCTCCGGTACTTCAGCTGTGGTTCACGCAACAGTTCCCTAGTCCGTCAGCGTGGTTTGCTGCGCGTTTAAAATACACAAGATCGTGTGCTGTCATGTCTATGGTAGGCACCATCCTAGGCCTTGGCGATAGACATGGTGAGAACGTGAATTTGGAGGAGGGTAATGGTGGAGTATTCCACGTCGATTTCAATTGTCTCTTTGACAAGGGCCTGACATTTGCCAAACCTGAAAGAGTGCCGTTCCGACTTACCCACAACATGGTGGCTGCGATGGGTATATACGGTTACGAAGGACCATTTCGCAAGTCTTGCGAGCTGACTCTGAGCATTCTTCGTCAGCAAGAGGAGACTCTGATGACAATTCTAGAGGCGTTCATCTACGATCCAACGTTGGATCTACAAAAGGAGAAACGGGCACATCGGCGAGGAGATGTGGGCGTTAAGCTGCAGCCTCAAAGCGTTGTAGACAGTATCAAGCGCAAAGTCAGGGGTTTGCTTCCAACTGAAAGCATTCCTTTGGGCGTTGAAGGCCAGGTGGAGGAATTGATCAAACAAGCGGTTGATCCAAGAAATTTGGCTGCAATGTATATAGGCTGGTGTCCGTTCTTGTAATCCAGAACAAAGAGAGAAATGCGACAAGAGGCAAGTGACGGGTGAAAAAAGCCCGAAAAGCTTAGAATTAGTTCGTGCTCATAACAATCGGCAGTCATTCACAAGATGAAAAAGAAAAATTCCCAGGTCATTCTGTTTGCTACCTTATTCCTTTGATTCATTTTCTTTCTTTATTTAGCATCGTTGGTAACTACATTATTGGTTGTAACCTTCCATACCTAGGTAAGGTACTATCGTTTCAGGCGGAAATCTGGGGAGGAAGGAGCCATGTCACCACTCCTGCATCTGGGGACGCGTTGGTCGCGCGCACCGCACCCATACCATAAGGTACCATACTACCGTACATCCCCAACGCTGAGCTGGCAGCACTTCCCACCTTCATTCATTCATCTCACCTTATCGCACTTTTTCTGCTTTGTTTTTATTCACAGAGCACCAGAAGCAGAAGAAGCTCGCGTACATAATCTCTCGTCCCTTTTACGAAAAAGAGATTTCTTCTTCTTGCATCAGTCTTTCCAACAGCCATTTTCTTTTCCCCACTTCCGTGCGAACACGCGCAACAAGCTAGGTATCCAAAGCCAAAGCATCGTTTGCATTCTTCATCCTTCTCATTCTACCACTCTATTCGACACTCGAATTTTTGTACCATACCTTCTACTGCCGCCAAGATGGGTGAATATCGTATCGGTGAGGCCCCAAAATATCCCCGTTCCTCATGATCGCGTTACGCTGCAGCGCCTCTGTTGTCTGCTCTGTTGAGCAGTTCGCTCACATTGTATTAGAGTTATCTCCCAACAACCGCGCCACGTGCAAGGACACTGAGTGCAAGAAGAACGGTGACAAAGTCACCAAAGGCACCCTGCGGTTTGGTACCTATGTCGTCATCAACGAGCATGGAGGCTGGACATGGAAACATTGGTAAGTATCTGCAGCTCATCAGCTATACTGATAGTAGATCGCTGATACCAAGGTACATATCAGGGGATGTGTCTCTGGCCAACAGCTAGAGAATGTCCGTGAACTATGCCAGCAAGGTGATGGCTCCTTCGACTGTGACCTCATCGATGGTTACGATGAGCTTGCGTGAGTTTTGGCATCCTGTTTCTATCCATGTTAATCTGACATTGATAGCGAACACCCTGACGTGCAAGAGAAGGTCCGCCGCTGTATCAACCAGGGTTTCATTGACCCTGAGGATTTCAAAGGGGTATGCACAGAGATCTATATCACAGGTTACAGTGATTGACATCATTCAGGACCCGGAGAAGAACAAGCTTGGCGAGAAGGGTATTCACCTGACTGCAGCACAGAAGAAGAAGAAGGAGGCCGCTGAGGCTGTGAGTCCCGAGCGTGAACACACATTGTTGATGATTCTAACACCTTTCAGGCCGCCACAGGCGATGGAGAGAAGCCCAAGCCCAAAGGCAAGCGTGGACGCAAGAAGGCCGCTGATGATGAGGATGATGAGGATGAGCCGCAGCCCAAGAAGGCTCGAACATCCAAGGCTGCCAAGGCAGATGAAGAGGAGAAGCCCGCTGCTAAGCCGGCCCGCGGCCGCAAAGGTGCAAAGGTCAAGGATGAAAGTGAAGATAAGCCTGCTGTATCTGCTCCTGCACCTGCTTCTGCGCCTGCTAAGAGAGGGCGCAGAACTTCTGCTCAGAAGCCAAAGGATGAATCCGATGCTGAGGAGAAACCTGTTCCTGTCAAAAAGGAACGAAGGGCGGCCACTAAGAAGGTCAAGAACGAAAGCGATGATGATGTTCCGGCTCCGGCTCCTGCTCCTGCTCCTGCCAAGAGAGGACGCAGAACTTCTACTCAGAAGCCAAAGGACGAATCCGATGCTGAGGAGAAACCTGTTCCTGTCAGAAAGGGGCGAAAGGCTGCTGCCAAGAAGGCGGCTACCACTGAGGAGGAAGATGCTGTGGTTGAGGAAGAGGAACAGGAGAAGCCCGCGCCGAGGACCAGAGCTCGCCGCGGACGTTCCAGCAAAGCTTGATTGATGCTTTTGTTTCCGACACCAGGTACAGCATGAGTACCTAAACTGTGTAGATTGCACAGAAGCTTGTGATATTTTCATTTGCCGTCATTGTTGCGATTTTGGGATTGGGTCACTGAAGTATGGGTTACACTTTGTTGAAAAGTCTTTGCGATTACTATGACCAGTGGGCAAGGATCATTTCGTAGAAGTCGATGGTTTAGCTATGCATACACGCCAACCAGGGCAAGCAATAATTGAGTCGTTCTATCATTGAGGGTCCGTGACGTGTGCGGCTCTGGCAAGGTGTGGTCCCAATGCCCAAGTAGATTCTGCTGAACCAATCATGGACCCTAAGCTTAACAGAGTGGGTGGCAGAAGTCAGCAGACATGTATAAGCTACCAGTAGTGCATTTAGTAGATTGCAGCTCCGCCAACTTCACATTCACATCAAACTAAAATAGCAACTGTGGATGGGGCCATGATGCTGCCCAGATGTGTCAGATGCCGGGGTTCTTTTGACTAGAATCCACAATGGAAGCAGTCGACTATTTGGGCTGTCCAGTGGATGGATAATCTCATGTAGGTCCCATCAAGGAGCATTTGCTCAGCTGCCGTCAGGATAAGACATGGGCTGGCTAGGCTGGCTTGTGTTTATTCCCCACAGACGGCGTGTTGCGGCTGCGGAGAGCGAAGGGCAGAACAGCATCCATTGCATCCGTCGGGATGACGTTGCTCAGAATGACGTCGTCGATGCATCACACATCACGATGCCGAATCACTGTCGACTATAGCGTGGTTCCAACACATGGAATATAAATAAACTTCTGTGCACTCAATAGAGATTCGCCTTCTTCATCCTCAAGCATCAACAACAGCCAACCTCAAAGACACCTCAAACACTTCAACACCACAAAAACATCACAATGCCTCGCAACGGAGACGGCTCTTCTGATAACGGCCCTTTTGAGGCTGCCGACCACAACATCGCCCACGGTGTTGGCAAGCCCGACGTAAGTTTATTCATCCAAATAATCACATCGTTGATTCTGTTTGGCTGACTAACCTCCTCACTCCAGTCTGACCGTGTCGACCGCGCTGACAAGACCGCCGACCTCCCTGAGGGCAAGGATGAGCATGGCCAGGGTCTCCAGGACGCTCCCGCCAGCGGAGGCCAGAGCCAGGGCATCAAGCAGGGCAAAGACGTTGGACAGGGCAACTAGAAGCAAAGATCTTGGCATCTGAGAGGGAATGAGACAACAGAGGATGAAAGATACCTAATGACTGCATGGGAAAGTGAGTCAACAACGACCACAGCGAAGTGAATATAAAGAAATGAACCACAACACATGTTTGCGAGTTCCATGCTATTGATGCTGTGATTGATGTGGGCGGATACGTGAACTAGCTAAGTATGTAAGTCGTCCCCCCCCCCCCGCGATGGTGCTTGTGCAGATACAAACTAAGGCTGGTCCAGGATGAAAGCTCATGACCAAAGTCCAGTGTGAATAATTGGTAGCGATGAGGACCTTGCAAGGTCTTCACGGGTGTGAACAAATTCGAATTATTCCAATGGGTCGATAGTCCAAGTTTTTGTTACACCATCCAGGGCCACTCGGGGTCATTGCACTGCTCTCGGCCAATTGAGTTTCGGATGGAGGAACCGTACTCCCAGAAAAGCCTAACCAAACAATGGTCTGCAAGACATCGAGATCTGAGACCCAGCGGGGAAGTTCGTTTTCGACCACGTTCACACGATATATTCTACAACAACAGAGGAGCCTGCAACAACAAAACAGAAGTGGATCTTCCGGTTCTCTTCATCGGTCTGGTGGTCTAGTGGAATGATTCTCGCTTAGGGAAAACCCTACAGCATAGCTTGCGAGAGGTCCCGGGTTCAATCCCCGGCCAGACCCTACTCTTTTGAAGTTTTGTTCCTGGTAGATTTCGCTTTTGTGTATTGATTGCCATGTTCTTCAGTATTTGTTACTGGCGGTGGTACTGGTACGATGACTGTTCTTTTTGATATAACAGGTCTCAAGAACTAGATAGACATAGTGGTTTAGTTCAGACTTTATATTTAAGTCATCTATGCTTTTATATCAGTCGACCTTGAACTATATTATATCCTTATGTATCCCTTTTTCAAAGACCGCTAATGCTCCAGGAGTAGGTTATATATTTGGGATGCCAATCTGCCGCGTGATAAATTACCTATGAAATGGTGATCAAAGTTGACTGTTCCCCTTAAGGATTAGAGTGGCTGCTCACTGTGTGATTCGTTGAGCTTAAATCAGCCTTATTTCACAATCCCAGTGCAGGTGAATGATGCCATATGTTAATCTACGGAAATAAAGGGATATATCAGATAATTACGTTCTTGTGCATTGACTACCGTATAGTCCAGACTTAGTCTACCTCTTATGCTCACGACACAAGTAACAACTGTCCATAATGGTTACCACCTCGCGTATTGATTCACGGCCACTCCTCGTTGCTATCAGTCTCTTCAGTGGGATCGTCGTGTGAACGTGTGTCTCTTGTTTCTTTTGCTCCCATCCCCCTTATTCTTCTCTTTCTTCTTGTCTTTGTGTACGCCTTGGTTTTTGTCTTCTTTATTGTTGTTCCTGGTGCATCTCTTCGACATGCGGTGTGTTGAGGATGTTGTCTGACTGTTGCCAACGAGTTCAGGCATGAGTCGTATCCAATCTTGAATTCTTCTCTCGGCGTCATTCTTGTACCGCTGCTCCTTGGCTCTATAGTAGATCATATCCTCGACTGACGAGGCCTCTTGTTTGCCATACAAGACACGTGGTTCTCTCATATAACTGTGATAGGTGTTGGGCTGATAATGAGTGTAGAAAGGTCCTGGCAGTCCTTGTCCTGCCCCGGGGCTCTGTGAATGTGTGCCGTCAGGCTATATACACGATCAGTAAGCGATCTCAAGGTATCGGCTACTTGATTGTCAACTTACAACACTGGTATTATCCTGGGGTTTGCAGGAATATCCAACTGGCTGCGCGTTGACCCTCGTCGCAGGCTGGCAATCACAGTCGCAGGTACAGCATGGACCGCCTGAATCACAACTCCAATCTGACAAGGATGTCAAGCTTGTAGTCTCCCAACAGACATCAGGTCTGTTCAAAGTACGGCCAGTTCTGAATGCTTGTTCTGGGTAGTTTTCGTAAAACTGGTTTTGTGTTGAGCTAATAAGATAAGACATTCTGACCCAATCGTCGATGTCTGCAACTCTCTGGGCCATTTTGAGACTGGTGATGTCTTCAGTACAGTCCAGCATGTAGCGGAAGAGATAGAGCAAGAAAGGAAAGCTAAGTTAATAAAAGCATTTATAGAAATGATTTAAATTTGACATCATGCTCTAAGCACATATCCTCTATACTTCCAACACAATATTAAGAACAAGCACATATGCTGTACAACGATAAACATCCTTCTTAGATCAAAGAGCAGCTTGCCAAAACGCCCGTTGGCATTAAATCGCACAACGAGTACTACGATAGACTACCAGAAAACTTGCTGCGCTTGGTGTAGCTACCCTCGTGTGTTTCAATAAAGCTTCCTGATCTCTAAACAAAGAAGCGAAATGCTTATCCGCCGCTGATACTTTCTGTAGAACAATGGCCCATGCCCTCAAGTGAAAGAAAAACGAAAGCCAACCCGAATATGTACCAAACCCCTGAGATACTACGCCATAAAATGCTGCTTGTGGAAGGTGATACAACCACATTTGTTTGTTGCTCGACAAGTCGACCTGACGCAACTTCAAAGCCTTTCAGGGATTTCTGAATTAGAAACCACTGACATGGTTTTACTTCCTGATGTACTCGTTGGAATTTACGATGTAATGGAATTGGGTGCCCCTTCGCGAAGATTCCTCCGTAACTCAGCAAGGTCGTCCATGCCCTCAAGACTTCCTTTGCGGCCCCAGTTCTTGGGCTTCCTCTTGAGGAATGCGCCAACAGCTCCCAGATAACCCTCATGGCGGAGGAAGTAAGCCTGCTTCTCCCCCTTACTCCAGAACTTGATAGCATAGCTTAGTGTGTTAATGGTCTGACGATGGCCTCTGATAAAAGAACCACCGAAATAAATATTGGATAGATTGTGAATTTGGGACTGCAGGTAGGCGATCTGTCCAATATTGTTTGAGATGGCGTAAAGGAGAGATCGTGACACGTCTGCGCTGTTGAAGGATGCGTCTTCCGGGGTAGCAGATCGGCCATCTTCGGCTGCTGATTCAGCCTCTCTCTTCATACGAAAAACTTTACCAAAGGACGAAGCGATTGTTGTGCTCTTGAGTCCTATCTTGCCATAATCTGTTCCATAGATGTCGCCAACTAGCATATCGACATTGGCGTTGTCACCGTGAGCGGCTTGTTCAAGCATCTCGTCAAAAGTTCGCGCGCCAGTGAGCAGAGACAAGAGACCCCAGAGAGTACCACCACCAAGCGATGTACCTCCGACTCGCTGATATGATCGTGGCCCAGTAACTTTCAGGAACGAGACACCTGAGCCGATATTTACAAGCAGATAAGGATATATATTATCCTGCGGGACGACGAAGTGCATGGGATCTGTTTCGGAGTAGGTAAAGACCTCGCGGGGAATCTCGGTTATAAAGAAGTCAAGTCCTAGAAAAACTGTCAGCTAAAACGTCCTTGATAGCGAGTAGAACCGCTCACCAATGATGAGGCATTCCATCTCATCCTCTTGCGACACATCCACTTCGAGTGCGGCTCGAATTTTGTCATAATACTTGTACGCGCCACCGCCAGTCGCCATTACACACAACTCTCCCGGTTGTGAGCCATTGACAAGTTGGTTATCGCGCAGATGTCGCATGAACTCCACACAGTCATCAATGCGATCCGTTTCGAAGCTTTGAAAGTTCAGTCGGCCGCCGGGATCTGTAGAATCAACTTCGCGCGAGAAGTAAACGAGCTTTATAAGCGATCCGCCAATCTGCAATGACACCCACTGCGTCAGCCACCGCTCCCCTTCTTGTGACTCAGAACGGATATACGTACGTCAATCGCAATATGGCTCACAATCGCAGTGTGGTATGGTAACCGGATGTCGCTCGTTTCGGGGTGCGTCGGGCTCATTCGGCCGTTATGTGATGTAGCACCGCCCGCGCTTGCGCCAGAGGTAGAGGCTGGCGTCGCCGTATCGGGGTCGACGATGAAAGCGCCCTTGACATTAATTCTGACACTGCCAGGGCGGATAATGGTGCTGTCTATTTCATCGGTCGACGTCATGGTACGGCGGCGCTTGTGGTCCAAAGGATGCGCCGGAGCTTGGAGTTCTTGCGCAATCGCATCTTCGTGTTCCGAAGCGGGAGTCATTGTGCGAATATGTCTCTCGTGCCACGCTCGATTGGCGTTCGAGGGGATGAAGGGCTAGGGAGCAGATTGTCAATAGCCACGAAGAGTTATTGCGTAGCCTAGTTTATGATGATATATAAGGGGGACGACAACAGAACTTGAACGTATATTTGAAATATGAAACGGGGAGAACAAGGAACCAGCGAGATGATGGGTAAGGAGGTCAGAGCTACTTTAACATATAATAAATCGCTATGGAGGGGCTCTAATAATCGGATGGGGAGACTTGAATATTACAATGGGGTTGACAGTTTATCGATAGCGGTCGTTCATCATTTTATTAGTTCTCCAAAAGCCGGTGGGCCGAGGCTCCGGACTGCCTGGGGAAAGCTCCCCAGAAAATACGGATACAGGGTGTCGAAATGTCATAGTACGTATTCGCTCAACAAAGATACTTGTGAAATTGGCTCCTTTCCCCCGATTTCTCGCCAATTGGACTCTGTTGAGAAGATCTACAGTTGAAGGACATCGCATTGGCCTCTTATGCGCATTCTTGTTCGGAGATTTTGTTTTCTGCTTACGGTGAGACGCAATGCAAGTGTTCTTACTCCCGCATTATAAAGCACGAGTTTTGACTTTAACAGTCCCGATGGCCCGGCTACGGAGGGGTCATGACTTGATGCCGAGCTTGGCTACCTAAATTGCCGTCGGCTTTAGTGAGCGGGATGGAGCGGCATTCAGGGACACAGTCATCAAGAGCGGCGGTTGTTTTCACCTGTTATTGATAATAACAACGGTGTCAATTATAAGCAATATCGATAATGTTTTGAACAAAATTGCCCGCAGCAAGACGTACTCGAGAATCTCTTAGACACTCCCCTTCCCCCCTCAAACGCCCACATCCACAAACAAAAGTAGGGTATCCGCAGCTGAGATCGTAGCAAAGGCCAATACAAGAAAATCCAAAGGAAGCTATTAAAACATTGACATGGGGCAGTGTAACACTTTTGTCATGGCAGGAAGAGAACGAAGCTCTCAGGGCGATCAAAAGAAATGGCCTCCTGGAACAGCAACAAAGATAGCTGTGACGATGCCACCCAGGAGAGCTGAAGCGAGTATTGCTTGGACGAAGATGGTGTCTTGAATCTGTCGCAATGCTGGCTCCTGAATCCAGACCTCGCGGTCAAACACTTTGCGGACCACATTGCGCTTTTCGTACTTGACGACCCAGGGTTCATCCTCGTAGCTGTTTTTAGATCCGAATGAGTCAAAGCTCTGCTTTTGCGCATCTTCAATGTTCTCGCTGTCCACAAACAGTTCCCACGGCCTGACATGACGGTGATGCATTCCATGCAGAACAACACACATGCCCTTATAGGCCGCAACAAGTGTGCTTATGCCAAGAACAAGGCCTATGGCTGCCAGTGCCCGGTATCCTCGGCCAGCGTTGCTCAGCGTGAGAATGAGCCCAGCAACGATGCCTGCGGTAATTAGCCCAACGCCCAGCGATCGAGCGAAGAACACGCGGGCAGGGTTTCCGTTGCAGATAGACCATCGGACGAAGTTGGGATGGGCTTGGTGCCGGAGGCTTGAATCAACAGTCTTGAAGACACTTCGAAAAGCGCTGGGATGAGTTGTCTTGGAGAGCGCTACAATGACCGCCTTCTGTTCAGAAGAGGATAGGTTCAGTTGCCGAGGTGCACCTTCCATTATATATGTTGAGATCACCCTGTTGATCTCTTCTCGAAATGGCTGGATCGTGACTAATAAGGGGTCGGCGATTTAGAAGTCGTTCCGGGAGCGGTATAATTGACTTACAAGGCTGTTGTGCTCCCGCCATATTGAAGGCGTCAGATGCCTGGCTCTGATGACTCATTGCATTGAGTGAGTTCATTGTGAAAGAGGCTGTGTAAATCGAGGAATCGTCCCCTTTGCTGCTCTGAGGGGGTGTTGCGAAGGGGTCAACAGCAGGCATGTTCCGGTCCTGGCTGCCGGCCTTCTTCTCAAAGTCGCTACCCTTAAAGATAGTCGCTGCCTCAGGCTCTTTTCGCATCTTATCCGATTGTTCCTTTCTAATCTTGATGACAGCTTCGTCCTGCATAGCCCTAGTCCACTCGGGAGCGAGCTTGACATCTGTTGTTGGATTCGCGTTAAAGCGCTTCTCATAGTCCTGGAACCAGAGATAGAACTGGAGATTCTCGGCAGCATGCTCCACATAGATAAGGTAGGTCATGAAATCACGGAGAGTCATGGGCTTAATGTCCAGTTAGTAGGCTGATGAGTGGTGAATTCAAGAAAAGTGCTCTTTACTAACAGGGCATGTGCCACCACCAATGATCCTATCAAAGGACAGCGAGTCTGGTATTCCAATGGAGGAACGAGATGAGCTGGAATTATCTGTAGCATCGGATTTTTCCGCGTCGGACAGCGAGTCGCTGCTCGTACTGTCACGTAATGACTGACGGCTTACATACTTTGGACGCGTGTAAGAGAGCGAAAGAAGACCCATGCTGAATAAGATAATATGAGAACTAGTGTGAGATTCAATGATTGATGAGAAGGGGCAAAAGGGCTTGACGACTGCAAATGTCCTATAGGTCACACAGCTCAGTCAGAGGTGAGGGGACAGTGTGTGGTTTAAATAACTTCATGAGCGAGAATGACATCCTAGCGTAGAAGAAGCGTCTTGGTCGTCATGGATAGCCAGCCTGTGGCGGACTAATTATAAGAAGCAAACGCAAAAGTGACAAATCGTCCAGGGGAAGACCAGGAAATCGGGGCGCCACGATACCCTAATTACGTTAGATTTGTAGACAAGCCTTTTTAACGTCCAAGTTCGCCTGCCAGTAAGAACAGCCCAGAGCGTCCTGTACTGTAAGGGGAAGCATAACTGGGCGATCCCAGAAAGCCGCCGGCAATGAACTTTACGCCCATAAACTTAATCCTCATGTGGGATGGCCATAGCCTGCGATTTCTGTGGCCTTCCCAGGAACACGGACGGTAAGCACCACAACCGCTAGGAAATCGGGGAAGATCGTAGGCGGCTGAATGGGTTGCACAACGTCTGCGCCTCTTTGGCCTGTTCAGCTCGCCCACCTTTCGCACTGACCTTCAACTTATTGATTTACCATCACACCAACATGTTTGGCTGAAACGTGGTCGCCTACCTACATTGTAGGCTTGGTCGCAACAGTCGCATAAACAGCTAATTAAAAAGGCTCATCCAGCTGAAGTTCGCTTCTTGGCAGGTAGTCATGTAAGCCCATACTGTAGATCGGATGAACTTCCGAAGCCAAGGATGAGCCTTGCACTTGATTTTCGGTTAGTAGATCTTAGTGGGCGCCTGGACTTCATCCATGATCGAGAAGACTTTACTGGCGGCGGAGAATCAGAGCCAGGACGACATGGTCGACGGTCTGAAGTTACACCTACCTAGATTAGGCGTGGCTTCGCACAGATACTGGGCTTGGGCCCGTCCAGATTACTGGGAGAAGAAGAGGATTGTTCTCGGCTTGTATCCTTCTCAGGTAAGGTAATTTAGGTAGCCATGCCTTTGTTCGCCAGAAAGGGCCTAGAGTCAGCGACAGGTATCCTTGCCGCCTCTCTGATCACAGAAGTGAGGAATGTGTAGCTAAAGTCTCTTGCTTGCGGCTGGCACTAGATTCGTGATCGTCGGGCAACCCGTGAAAACGGTCCATGCCATTGACATCGACATCGAGGACAGACAGATATTTGCTTTGGTGAAGCACATCTGAGCAGGAATAGGTAGCTTGAACAAGGTCAAGCTTGTGCTAGTCCTGAGCTAACCAAAGCCAACAGAATTGGATAAGGTAGGTAGCTTGCCCTAGCTCCAGTGCAAGGTCGCTGCTAAATAACGGACAGATACCTACATGGGCTGTGTAGTGTCCCGCCCCCTGCCCCTGGACCTGGACCTGGACCTTGTCGCCGAGTCTTCGGTAATCTAGGCAAACATATCCCAAACGAGCGTTTCTCCGAGACAGCAGCAATTAATCAATCAAGGCTTGCGAGAATAACGTCTTGGAATGTAATGAGACATGCTTCTTGTTGAAGACTCCTGGCCTTTTTGTTCAGTCAAAACTCGAGTCTGTCAATCACTTTTATATATTTATATATATAAAAAGTCACGCCTCGTTTGAAGATGTCAAGTTTGCACCAAGCTCATCTTCGTAGTTGACAACTGTGAATTCATCCCTTGCTGTAATAATGACGTACAGGAGACAGAGTGTTGATAATGGAGGGTGCTTTGGGCCAAATGTGGCTGGCTCAGATTGAGGTGCGTGCATGAATTTATTGATACCGTGACACTTGCCAACCCTTGTCCAATATAGCAGAAGTGATAAGTCATGCAACTGCTTTTCTCACTCATGACTCTATTCTCGAAGTAGTATCATTCGTTGTACAGACTGCATAGTCAGTACCACATTGCTCGGGTGGCATTTGCCCTACCTTAAACAACACAACCCTGCCCGGTGCCACATTCACACAGGAAAGAAGCTGCTTGTATGTAGCTCCAGCTAAACCATTTGACGCGTGTTGTTTGAATTACATGTTATGCATGCTCCGCCCCAAGCTGATTTTATTGGGAACCACTTCCGCAATAATGGAGTCTCAAGTGACTGCGATTCAAATATTGTTTTCTCCTATTCCTTGTGGAGTACGTCAACAAGTCAGGATGCTTTCATCAGCATCTATATCCAGGCCACTGAAATTTGACAAGGCAAGAAATTCAACGACTAGTAAATGTAGGGATTGTGTAGCAGATTTCTGAGCTATCCATAGTATGCATCATGGGCCTTTGTCATCTCTTCAGAGAGCCCTCCCTGTTGGGCATGTTCTCCCCTCAAGTGTTGTCGGCCCTCCCAAAACTTCTCCCTATCCCCCAGTATCTCCTTTGCCCATGCCTTTCCAGCTTCAGTTCGTAACTTCCGGGCAACTCCCATGAACTCGCCCAGATCTTTTTCATTCTTACTCTCCCTTTCGTACTCAACTGCTTGTAGAAGGAGCTCGATTTTGTCTATATCCTGGGCAAACTGAGCCTCCGGAGTTTCACCAGCTTCGAACTCATGCCAGAGCTTTTCAATCTCGGCAGTGTAAGGTCCAGACCATCGATTGGCAATGTACGCGATGGTTGAGGCCTCTCTTCTGCCCTTTTCAGTCCTGGAGACGCCGCTGAAAGGGGTAATATCTCCCACGACAGATTCCGCAATGTCATGGACAAGGCACATCTTCATGCACTTGGCTTGGTCAAGTTCCTGTGGTGCAAACATTGCTACCATGCCCATTCGATAAGAATGATCTGCAACCGACTCGGGACTGGTACTTGTGAGCCTATACGTAACCCGAAACTCGGAAATAGCGTGTAACCTACTGAATTCCGTGTCTCTTCCAACCTTCACGCTTTGTTGTCTTGAGAGCGCCGAGGAGATGGAAAAAGGAGATCGGTGAATCTGATACATGAACTAGGTCATTGTGACTCAAGGCTTTCTCAACCGTCCATATTTCGCCATTCTCTGAACACTGGTGGTCAGTACCACTTCGTAAGGCATTTGGAAAGGACATGTGTACCTGAGTTGTCAATTGGCTTCTCTGACATTTCTCTAGACATTTCTTTGGTGTTTGATGATATTTAGGGCTTATTTCTAGCTGGAAGATGTGAAATATCGACGTTGTTGGTTCCACAAGTCGTGCTCCCCCGCTCCGGGACGCTTCGGTCCGCGTGCCAATCAATGTTGAAGCCGGGTAAGCATCTTATCATGCTGTTGGGCGGCAATTGACAGTAAACAGGGCATACTTCTCATTCGATGGGCATGAACGAAAAAAGGAAGTGATCTAACGATGGCAGATTTCCATAACTGATGCAACTCAGTGCAGATATCACGTCACTGTTGCACATATTATCCAGTACCCTATGCTGGTCAACGCATTATCCCTCAAGCCTTTATGCTATCCGGATATATTCTACGTAGCCAAAGGAAGAAGAAAACAAAGTATAATGGGTCTGATGCATTCCATAAGTTACTAATCCATTTGACTCAGGTACTAAAAGGTAATAAAAACAAGTGCTTAGGTCCAGGGTAGGACACCTGAGGTAGGTTAACACGCCCGTTTACAACCGTTATGGCAGCCGTTCGGGATATCTTGAGTAGGTATTTAACTTCATAATAATGTCCGCTTAGCGGTTTGTTGACAATGTAGTCAATAATCTGCGTCTTAGGATATTTCAGGGTTGTTCTTCATCGACTGGTCCAGCGGCTGCTGTCAACCCAATGAACTTTTTCATCAACAAAAGCAACAGTACTCATGTGATACTGGCTTGGTATAAGAATTTGACTAGAAGTAATTAGGTATTATACTACGTGTGGCTCTGCACCTCCCCAATTAATTATATAGACTGAGATGATGCTTGGTATAGTTGAGTTACCTTATATATGGTGGATCATAGAATATTCTTAGAAAACTCTATACACGGCTCATACCAAACGAGATTGGCGATTTCTCCATCAAAGAATCAACTGCTGTCGCGGCTTCGAGTTTGACGGTCGCAAACAACTATACTTTACCTACCTTGGGGACAAAGTTATACATCCACGGATACGAATCTCAGCCACACCGGGACTCTCATGGTTTGTTGGCAGTTGGGTAACTTTATTAGTGACACAAAGCAACTGTTCGGCAGTACAAAGGGAAGTACACGCATTAACTTGATATTCTGGTTGTCATCAGTAATTATATTATCATTTCAATTCATCACTGTAGTGTGACCATTTGGAATCATAAAATGCAACCATCTGAACTTTCTGTAAATCATCGTCTTCCCGACGTTGATAATCTTATCAGATTATGAATTGGGTAACAGATGTTGCGCCGGCTGGCATCTCGCTTGCCGAAGCTGGCGCCGAGCCTCATTTGGACATCATCGTGAAAGTGGACATCTGAAGGATGCGTCATGGTTAGGGAACTGAACATGTGTCGAGGACATCATCTTAATAATAGAGCACCGACTTTTTTTTGACATGATTCCAAATGGATACTGGGCAAAACCTGGTGTCTATCATCAAGGCGCTGCGTATCTCAATACCATTGCGGCTTGAGTGGCCGATAGCGGTTCCACCATGGCCGCATCGACCGCTTTCCGAGGATCCCCACAGGTCTTCACTGACCTCATCAGGACCCTCTTCCATTACGCCAATGCCGTTTGTTTCTCCGATTGACCTCCGAAAGACTGAGAAGCGGCGGGGTACCTAAGGTAGCGAGTTGTAGACTGCCTGTCTACATGCGGAAGGCAGGGACGATATAAACTTCTACAGATTCCCTCGAACTTGGGCGTGATTCAGTCTCTCTTCCTCACACTTCGATATACATATCTTTCAGCTCTTGCTCAAGTTACACTCCCATACACTAAAACTTCTTAGATAAAGTCAAAATGTCTGAGCTTAAGGCCGGTGATAACTTCCCAGAGGGTGTCTGGTTCAGCTATATCCCTCCCTCGCCTGAAACCTCTGAGTTCACTACTTGTGGTACACCTGTCCCTTTCAACGCCAGCCAAGGTATGTGATCTCACAATCAAGTCCCGTCTAGAGTTCGGGCACCCTGACATCGCTCGATACAGAATTTAAGAACAAGAAAGTTGTTCTTGTATCTATCCCAGGTGCTTTCACACCTACTTGCTCCGGCTCTCACATTCCTTCCTACTTGGAACACGTCGACAAGATCAAGGCCAAGGGCGTTGATCAGGTCATTGTCATCGCTGTCAATGACCCCTTTGTCATGAGCGGCTGGGCCAAGGCCAACGGTATCACCGACGACAAGATCGTGAGTTTCTCTTTTATTCAACAAGCCAGCATCACAGGATTAACTTGACCAGCTCTTCATGTCCGACAAGGATGCTAAGTTCTCCCAAACCATCGGCTGGAATATCGGTGAGCGAACTGGACGCTTTGCGATTATTGTGGACCAAGGCAAGGTCGTGTACGCTGCAAGGGACGAGGAGCCTGGGAGCATCGAGAAGTCTGGTGCCCTGGGTGTCCTGGCCCAGCTGTAATTGAAGTTGCTTTGCAATGCACGAAAAGAATAGAATATAGACATGAAGCATGAAGGGTGAAGATAGATCGACGCGTGTTCAATTTGAAGCATATGAAAATTATCTCGGTCTGAAACGTCTTTTTTTGTGCAGCCTGCTCTCGTATCATAAGGCATTTTGTCGTTAATTCCACCAAAACATGTCGCCAGCAATCGGATCGACGCCGCGATTTATTTACCTAGGACCATGCGATTGTACAGCCCATGTTCACCACGGCATAAAAGAAGATGCAGCTTTTGTTTGACCATTTTGCATTGCTCAGCTATCAATGCACCCTATTGGCAATCCATGCACCCGAGATTGTAGAAGAACCGGCCGGATAAAGACACAAGAACCACGGACTCCACTCTTCCATTTTCTTCCTCCCTCAAAGTCCATTCCTAACTTAACGGCTCTTGGCCTGAACCTTGGGGGCAGAACCCTTGGCGCCCTGCTTGCTGACTTGTCGGACAGCCTGGCCCTTAGAGGCCTGGGCAGCGAGCTTAGCCTTCTCGGACTTCTTGGCAGCAGCATCGGCCTGCTTCTTCTCCTTGCTCTCCTTGATGGCCTGGGCTCGGGCAGCGGAACGGGCCTCGGGTCGGATGTTGCGCTTCTCCTTGATCACGTCGAGAGAAGCACCAACGATGCCTCGCTGGGACTTGACGGTGCGGCGGGTTCGCTTCTTGGCAACCTCCTATAGAATATGTCAGCTCCGTTCAATGGTGGCAGGCAGCGCACCAGCAGCAGTGATAGCCACCGTGAGTGCTGCTCAAGTTGGTAGATTCGTACCTCAGAAATACCCTTGCGGTGTTGTCGGCGGTAGAGGACGGTCCAGGCGATACGGCGGGGGTTCTTCCTTTGCAGGAAGAGAGACTCCGACTTGCCGTTCTGGAATCGGAAGATCTTGCTGTCGCCACGGACGTAGAGCTTACCCTGTGAAGCGATACCCGTTAGCCTTTTGATGTCCTGATTCAAATAACACCGAGTGCTCGTCCTGCGATCCGTCATCGCCGTCATTCCCCTCCAGCGACTAGAGAGCTTCGAATTTCGATAATCGACCGGATCGCATCAACGGAACGGATGGGGATAATGGCTAAAGGAGCGTACCTTGCCAGGGTAGATTCTCGCGCCGGAGAAGGTGTCCTCGTAGGTTCGCATCTTGTCGCTGGTTGTGCGTTGAAGGCGACAAGGTGTTGTGTGGTTGACCGTGGATTGGCAATGGCAAATGAAAGGTTGAGGGTCTCAATTTCTCGAATTTCTTGTGTGCTGAGCTCCTGCCCTAAGATGGATCCACTCAAATCACATAAGTCGCTGTTAGTTGGTCCTTCCCTGTTCTAGACCCAGTTTTGGAGATATCACGTGCAGGAGCGCACACCTTACCTAGATAAGTTACCGATGATTCTCCGGAAGGCACCTAAGGTTATCATGGAACCTCATCATACTGATAAACACGACAAGAAGTCCCAAGTCTTCAGTCTTGGCCCGTGGATTTTGTATTAGCCTTTTGGATAGACTGGGCGTGGCTAGATGACGTCCCAGGCGGATCTGGTGGCTCAAGCAGTACTGCAACAATTCTACAAATTACCCTCGAAGCGAAAACCTGCTGTTCGTGACAATGGCGTTCATGAATGGGTTCCGCTGAGTGGTATCGTTGCTGAGAAAGATGGCATTCTAACCTGTCTAGCCCTGGCGTAAGCGCATTCGATTCCTATTCATTCCCTGCATATCCTAAAATTTCTTATCGTAGAACTGGCATGAAATGCCTACCAGCGTCAAAAATCTCACAATCCAATGGCGTGGGCATCCATGACTGGCATGCGGAGGTCCTAGCTATGCGAACTTTCAACCGCTTCTTGCTCGATGAATGCGAGAATATCCTCGATAAAGACGACGAGTCGAGTGTCCTCCAGAAGAAGACAAGCAATTCAAATCTGAATGACACGCTTTTGCAATTATTTGAGATCAAAGACGGCGTCAAGCTGCACATGTACTGCTCAGAAGCACCATGTAAGTACTTTGAACCGAAAACACTACTTTTACTGAACAAGCAGGCGGTGATGCTAGTATGGAGCTCACGATGGCTTCTCAAGAAGATGATTCAGCATGGGAAACCCCAACTCCCGTAAATGCAAAGCATGGAGGTGATGCACAAATCTCTTTACTAGGAAGGGCTTGCTTCTCTAGAACTGGAATTGTTCGACGAAAACCTGCTCGAGGAGATGCGCCCCCAACATTATCCAAGTCCTGCTCTGATAAACTTGCGCTGAAACAATGCGCTTCACTTCTCTCAGCCATCACGTCAATATTCATCGATCCTACCAATGCATACATTAGTAGCATCATCTTGCCAAGATCCCAATACTCTGATCTTGCGTGTCGACGTGCCTTTTCAGCAGAAGGCAGGATGAACCTCGTGGCTGGCAAACAGTGGCTGGGAGGCTATTCGTTTAGAGAGTTCTCAGTTGCAACGACGGGCCTGGAATTCGAATTTTCGAAACGGTCTGTACAGATGAGAGCATGTAAGATATCGGCGAGTAATCTAGCAGCAACATGGTCACGGTCAGGTTTCGAAGAGAACCTCATTGGGGGAGTTATTCAAGGCCGGAAGGCTTTCAAGACAGACGGAGCAAGTCGAGTTTCCAAGCGTTGTATGTGGGAGGCAGCAAACGATCTAGCTAGTAGAATAGGCGGCGCTTCCTCTTCTACAGCAATTTGTCCTGGTGGTAAGACGTATCACCACTTGAAACAAGGACAGTTGATGGCTCACCGACGCCAAGTTAAGGACGAGACCCGTGGGATGGCACTGTCAGGGTGGATCAGAAATGACGGAGGGTCAGATTTCCAACTAGAAAAACGTAGCAATCATTGACATCATTAGAGATTGGTATTTCTCCCGATGTAAGTCGTATTTTGTTTGTTCGTACAGATCAATCAACCTCAGCGAGCATAAGGTCGCCATTCCACCATGACATTCCCGAGCTGTGACCTTTTGCGTACCCGTACCTGCTCCTCTGCTACTCAACATAGAGAGCGGGGGAGTGACTGTTACGACTGCCCAATACCAGGGGGGAGCACAAAATCCGCCTCGTAGGAGAAACTAGCCAGCCTCTTGGCCGAACAGACCTACGATTTTACTGCCCCTTCGCCTTTGATTGTGTAGAGGAATTTTACTCGACCTTGGGCTCGTTCTCGAAGTTCTCGCCCTCGACCAGGTCGGGGATCTCGTCATCGTCCTCGCCCTTCTCCTTCTGGAGGTTCTGGTAGCTCTCGGCGAGCTTGCGCAGAGAAGCAAGGGAGTCGGGGCCGAGCTGGTTAAGGATACCGGGGACAAGCTCGGTGAGCTCCTTGTCCTCACCGTTACCGTAGATGGCAAAGGTGTTGGAAGGAACAGCAGCGTGAACTGTTGGAGTGGAAAGGGAATGTTAATATATACCAAGCTCCATGAAACATGCCAGAGTAGAATGACTAACCTTTGGGAGCAGCGAAGTGAATGACGTTTCCGTCCTGCTTAAACATGTTCACCTCCTCGATAGCCTGGATGGGCTGAGTGTTCAGCTTCTTGAGGGCGAGCTGAAGCTTCTTGTCGTCGGCGCCGGAGCGGGCGGGCGCACGCTTGACCTTTCGTCGGGGGGTACCCTTTCCACTGAGTCGTTCCGTTAGCAGCGACAACTAATGGTGACAGCCTAAAAGCATGGTAATGCGAAGACATACCCTAGATGACAGATCAGTTTGCTGCTCTCACCTCGAATTTAATCGTAAAATTGCGCAAAAGTCACGTACCAGTTCGGGCGCTCAGGCCGAGCTTCTTGAGACGTTCTTGGACTTCGTTGGTCGACATGATGGGCGAAATTCGATTGCGGGGGATCGGGGGACTCGATCGAAACTGGGACAAAACTCGTCAGTCGGGGCGGTTTCGGACGGGATAAATCAATTGTTGGAAAAAAGTTTGCTCGGAAATTCGTGCATACGTGGGTTCGGCAACATACCAGTAAGTGAGGCTTGGGTAATTAGCTGTTTGTCGCCGTCGGCTTCGAATCGGTGGTGATAAGTCAAAGTAGATTTTGTGCGTTTTTCGCCTGTGGAACTACCATTTCGCCGACGCCAATTCTCAAGGAGGGGCTCTGGTGCTCCGCCCTTCACTGGTACCACATTCATCGCCCGTGACGTTATAGCCGCCTCCAGCCAGGCTCGTGGGGTAAGTCAAGAAGACCGCCCGCACATGGAAGCCATATCGAGCTCTTGAGATGCTCTGTTCAGGTACTTCCTGGAATATATTGTCTGAAACGAACGCATGAACTATTCAAATGCACCTGAACAAGGGCTCTGTCGGGTAGAGTTACTACTGCCTACTCGGTGTGATCACATTCATTTGGCCCCTCCTCAATCGTTTCGAGAAAATTGATGATTCGCATAGCCAGTCGATTGGAGATATCGGTGGTCGTGCCGGGGCAATTTAGGCAATGAGAGATGATCCCATCTTGGTTTTCAAATGAAAGCAGTTGAACGTTGATTCCAAAAACTCTAAAGAATTTACTCACCCCTGCAACTAAGGTAGGTACCTAGTTTCCTATCTGATTCAGCTGTTATACATGAGCCGTCCTTCACCACACCATATGATCTTACAAGCATAAAGGGCATTCAGTTTTAGTTCCAGTCGGCGACTCTATTTTGCGTCAAGGCCTGCCTCTCTCCTCATCTCTTCTCGTCGAGTGTCTACATCCTTCTGAGACGCTTTCGCAGCAGCGGCAGCAGCCTTGCGCTTTCGCTCCTCTTCCTCTTTCACAACAATCCAGACTAGCTCAGGTTAGCAATTGATACTTCGAAGACGAAACAAACACACTTGGTTTATCCGACTTAGAATATTCCTTCAGTCGAGTCACAAAGTCATCAAACTCTTGTTGGCGCTCCTCACGGTTCTCCAGACTCTTCTTCCGCAATTCGGGGTTGTATCTCGATCGAAGCTCTTCCTCGGTAGGAGTTAACCACATTGTAAAGGCCGGTCCGCCGACTGCGACAGCAGCGCCACTGCAATACATCAGCTTGGTCTTTCACAGACTTTGATAATGGCAAAGACTTACCCCATCAGGACTTTGGTCCAGAACCACCATCTTGAAGATGGTTGTTTGGCAGCCATTATGAGAAGGGAGGAGAACAAGAGTACAGTATTTGAAGACGTGAAATGCAACAAGAGGAAATTGGAGTTGAATCTGATTTGGTAATGATTCTTCCAATGATGATTTGCACGATTCTGCATCCGTCATTGATTTGGCAGTATGCCCTTATTGGTAGTAGTCCAATCGGGAAAGCGGTCACGGAGCTGAGCATGACCCGAAGCCGAATATGTTCCTTGACTTGTGTCACGAACTTTTTAGCATCACCTCTAACATCGACAAGAGGTTGGTACTCTGCGACTGGGGGCTACAACCATTACTTTTTGAGATATCCATATGTGGTATTTTAAAAAGCCAAAACACGCAAACTGCAACCCACATGCAGGTCTTCTGTTGTGAACATAGCAATAGCTCGCCATAGGGTAGCCACGTCAAAGCAAAAATTGCTAGGCCGACCACCTACACGGTTCAAAAGCCAGGACAGTGTTTCAGCTTCCTTCAGCGTGGTATTCTCCTTTCGTGTTCAACAAGAAGCTGAGAGGCGGCGATACCCGTCTTCCCAAAAAAGAGGCTTCGTGGCTCCTGACTGGTTGACGTCTGAAGTCAGCTCGGACACTTCCTTGACGAATGGCGTATCAGGAATAGAGCTGGTAGACAAACGAATCTCCGGCTTCGTCGGATCTACAGGTTCGCTCCAACACATTTGTCTCACGGCCTTGCACCTGACTGTATCCATCTTCACAACGTTCTCAATTGTATAGCCTCTGGCTTCTTGACGTCAATATATTAATCAGAGGACTAAGCGAGAGCATAGGGACAAGTACCGCAACGTTTCACTCCAACCTAGCGCCGATTAACCGCTACAAGACCTGTCAAATTTGAGCGCCATGAAAACCGTTCGTTGAGGGATTCCTAGCTCTTGGCCAGATCCACAGATGATGTTATGCATTTACGTACGGAGTAGAGAGAGGGAGAAATCCAGAGAGCCTTTTGTTTTATTGATTTGTTTCGGCTTTTGAGGCCAGTTTTTTCAGCGAAGAGCCTGTCGTGAATGCTTATTCGAGGAATGAGTGAGGGATGAAATCCTTGCGAGAGCAAACAATGCTAGCGTAGTATGACGACGAGGATTGTGATACAAAACAAAGCTTTGTGTGAAGCAAGCAATAATACCCAAACCCTGTTGGATAAGTCATCGCCTGAAGACGGAAGCCGGGCCAGTAAAACCGATTAACGTCGCCGTTAATTAGCAGGGGTTGGATTGAGCCACAATCAGTTATGCAGCTTGTTGGCGATTGTAAGCCAAGCCGGTAGCGGCGAAGCGCCATGTCTTTCGATTGTTCGAATCATTGGAATGGATTGTCCGGTGGGAAACCCCTGTGAAAGAAGCACCGCGGCTTGGGTTTGCCTGTTATTGACTGTGCGGGTATTGACTCGAAAAAAAGAGTCGTTGCCAGTTCGTGACCGCATTCCTCCATTCCATCAAGCGCTTTGCTTCTACGGAGCCTCCTTGGTGCCGAGTCGCTTGTTTTCTTTCGCGGCATAGCCAAAACCCTTTGACAGAACAGGGCCCGTACGGAGTATACAGCATGATTAAGGCCAAGAGCCCTACAATACAGGCATTGATTCCCCTTAAGTCCTCCATCCAGTGTCATAATTTATAATTTATCCCGAGCGACAGGGGTTGGGGTTCAAGTAAGGTACCCGCATGCAGACTTGTACCTGGACAACCCCACTCAGAGTAACCTAGAAAACGGCCCTAAACGACAAGCCACTGGAGATTTAGCGCTCTTGCTCCACAAGCTTCCATTGAAGAACAACTGGACCTGACTGAATGGATGGAAACCACATGCACTTGGGGGCAGGTCACGTTGGAGGTTGGAGGCAACCTGACCTGCCTCTTCATGGATACCTTGAGCTCTTCCGTTTCGGATGAACCAAGCATAAAGGGTATCCCCCGTCCGCTTGAAATCTGCGCCGCTTGAAAGGTACTAATACTTCTCCTCAAATGAGCCCTCCTTCGAACTGAAGTTATTCGATATTCCTTTTGCGCCACCTCTGGTACCTCCTGTCGTCGCTTCCACTTTCTTGTATCGCAGACGACCTTGGTCTCTTTGCTAAGGTAGCTTTGTACAATATCTTGCCAGCTACTTGCAGACTCGAGGACGCAATTATCCTTCTCTCGTTATTTGTTTAAGTCTTTTTTGGGCTGGGATCATTGACGACTTGTCATCCTTTCTCTTGCAGTACTTCCATGATCTGGACCGCCGATCACACACTTATTGGAAACCCAGTTGCTGAGGCTGCGGCACGCCATGCGACAGTGATTGAAACTCATTTTGCGCCGACCGATACTCAGAGCCTACAGCTTCTTTTGATTTCTGGTTCCGCAACCATTTGCACTATACGACAAGCCAAACACAAAAGTTTGTTCGTGTCGCCAACGGTCGAACCACACTCATGGCATACGAAGGTGGCTATGGTGGCCAACAGCGACCCTACGGGGGCCAAGCACCACCTAGGCATGCCCCGCGACAACAAGTCAATGCGCCGCCACAACAGTATGGAGCATCACAACAGTATGACGAATATCACCAAGACTATGAGTATGGCCCTGGACAGGATTTTGGAGGCCAAGGTCAAGATCAGAACTATGGCAGAGGACCGCCTCTACAAGACCAATATGGGCGAGGTGGTAGCGTGATACCCGGTCCTAGCGGAGGGCCCATTCCTCGTCCACAGACAGCTGATCCGCATCGTGGGCAACAGCGCCCTCCTCGAGGAGGCCCAATGCCAGGACCAGGCAGAGGCTTTCCTAATGGACACCCTGGGCAAGGCGGAATACGCCCAGGACCATATGCGTCGAATTCGGAACCCGCAGGTGAGTTTCAACCCTGATGCTAGGGCCCTCAGCTTACAATCGTATCCAAAGCCCGCCGCCATCCTATGAACACGCCTCGTATGAGTCCTCGAGACGGGCATTTCGGACAAAAGAACGTGCCACAAGAGCGTGGACGAAGGCCAGACATGCCTTATGAGCAGCAGATGGTTGATCAAATGTCGAATATGGATATGAACCAGAGACCGATGATGCCAAGTAATGGACGTACAAGTTCCGATCCCCAACGCAGTCAGGGCGGTTATGGAAGACCACCAGTGAATGCGGGTCGCGGACCCCCTCCGAGAGGTTATCCTCAAGGAGGTCCTCCACGGCAGAACCCAGGCTACGGAGCTCCGGATGGCTATGGAAATTATAACGATGGATATAACGGTGCTCGAGAGCCTCCTGCAGGTGGCTTTGGCCCACCGGCACGCAGCAGAACGATGCCTGTGGATGATATGCGACAAAGAGGCAACATGCCACCACCTCAACGGATGGACGCAACGCAATATAGCACCCCCGCTGGTCGAGGGATACCACAAAGACCTTCGGCTGCTGGCGGTCACCGGGCACCTCCCCAAAGGTCGTACACAGCTGGACCACAAGGAGGCCCGGGAGGCCACTACAGTGGGGAGTATGATGACCGAAATGCATACCATAAACCATCAACAGCTTCTTATGACGAAGTTTACGATGCCTACTTCGACAATCAACGCAACAGCCACCCTGAATACGGACCAGAATCCCAGCACAACCGAGCCAGCCTGCCGGACTTCGATGCTGCACCAGCTCCAGGGCAACGTAGTTCGCTCGAACAGTCAATGCGCCCTAGCAATGAACAGCCTCAGCGAGGAGCCCACCAAACAGCTGTCCTTAATCACGCCAAGTCACAACCAGTCCTTCATCAACCTCAAACCGCTGTGTTTGAGATGGCCGGCGATGTGCCAGATGTCCCCGCAGTCCCACCAGTTCCACCGATGAGCAACTACCAAGCTGCGTATGATCAGGATTATAACCAAATACCGACCAGAGGACCTAGTGCACCAGCAGCTATGAATGGTGCTCGCACCAGTGGACCCATGAGTCCGGATGGCCTTCCTTCACATCCTGCTCCTATCCGACCGGGTCTTATGCAAGATTCAATGGTTCATCTGGGTAATAAGCCAGCTCCCATCCGAAACTACGGAGTCTCTACGCCGGCCCCTCAGCCGCAACCACAACCTCAGCCTCAGCCTCAGCCACGACAACCTCAGTATCAACAGCAGCAACGGTCGCCACCCAAGAACAACAGCCAACGGCAGCCGGCCAGGGACGAAGGCCCTGTTACCACACAAGAACTAGAACACCTCAGAATGCTGATCAAGAACAACTCGAGTGACCAGGACTCAGCATTGAGACTGGCCAAGAAGTTGGTCGAAGCTGCTGACGTCTTAGCACCTAAGATGCCAGACCCTAAGCAACGTGCAAGGGCACGCGAGCGTTATCTTATAGATTGTCATAAGATTCTTAAAAAGCTGGCCAATGCCCAGAATCCAGACGCCATGTTCCTCCTGGCAGATTGTCTCGGACGAGGTCTCTTCGGTGATAGCGATCATAAGGAAGCTTTCACTCAGTACCAGTCTGCTGCAAAACTTGGACACCCTGCAGCAGCTTATCGAACTGCAGTGTGCTGCGAGATTGGCCATGAGGAAGGAGGCGGTACACGTAAGGACCCAATGAAAGCAATTCAGTGGTACAAACGTGCTGCCACTTTGGGTGATCCTCCAGCAATGTACAAGGTTGGAATGATCTTACTGAAAGGGCTTCTTGGTCAGCCCAAGAATTTCAGGGAAGCGGTGGGATGGCTGAAGCGGGCTGCAGAGCGAGCAGATGGAGAGAATCCACACGCACTACACGAACTCGGCTTGTTATACGAATCAGCTCAACCCAACGATGCTATCATTCGAGATGAAGCATACGCATATAGTCTATTCCTTCAAGCTGCCGACCTGGGATACAAGTTCTCACAGTATCGACTTGGATGTGCTTTTGAATATGGATTGCTGGGTTGTCCAATCGACCCTCGACAGTCCATTCAGTGGTACTCAAAAGCTGCCACACAGGAAGAGCATCAGGCAGAGCTTGCACTCAGTGGCTGGTATCTCACAGGCAGTGAAGGTGTACTAGGACAAAGTGACACTGAGGCTTACCTTTGGGCCCGCAAGGCTGCCATTGCGGGGCTTGCTAAGGCCGAATATGCCATGGGTTACTTCACAGAGGTAGGTATCGGTGTTCCCCCAAATCTGGAGGATGCAAAGCGATGGTATTGGCGAGCAGCCGGTAAGTGCAATAGAATTATACTTGTGGACGACAGCTGACAACAGTGCACAGCCCAAGATTTCCCGAAGGCTCGTGAGCGCTTAGAGGATCTAAAGCGTGGTGCAGGCAAGAACGGCGCGCGTCAGCGTGAGCGCATTTCCCGTAGCAAGATGGAGAGACAACAGGAAGGTGATTGTGTTCTCATGTAAACTACAGTTTCATCCCGTCTTGTGTAAGACACAGAACGCGGGATGAACATGAATTTGATGAAACAAGCGGGACAAGATTCAATGACTTGCAGGCACAGACAAGGGGTTTAGTTCCTGAGATGTATGAACTAAAGAAAGGGCGTTGGATACGGTGTCTTGGGACTAGCGTTGATTGCATATGGCGCAGATATATACCATCAGGGGCACTTCACAAAAATATCAGCATTTTGCACAAAATTGTCTGCATATAAAAGGAGAAGCACAAATGAAGAGAACGAGCTGCTGTTCCTCGTTTGCTACAAGAATACAAATCAAACGACGGGCCCAGAGCATCCTGAAGTATAGCTTATTCTTGCAACATTAATTTGTATCTCAAGCTCCTCGCTAATGTTGAATTATTTTCCAGTCTAATCATTCTTAATATTCATCCTTCAGCATGAAGGACTCGGCTACACCACGGTGGTAAGTTTATCTCTCAAAGAGCGCCACAACACGTATCATCGGACTGACAAATAACAGCTTCCCACCCCTCAAAGGGCATTATGAGTGTGATGTACAGTATATGCGTCCGTGTGCTTGAGAGATACGCTGTACCTTGGTATATTAGTGTCCCATTACTATGAGCCCTCAGCCTCGATCTCACTTTGATGTCAAAATTAATCACCCGGAACCTTACAAATCACCGTAGCCAGAGAGGGATGACCATCAGAATCTGTGCTGCGGCTTGGTAATCGCGGTCAATATCCACCAAACCGTTGCCTGAGGATCCGAGTTTAGATGCAGACGACTGGCACTTTTACGTGCAAGATAGCGGTTACTCGTATTGATTCACACGCACGTCAGTGTTGTTGTATCATGGTGAACATGAAATGGATGGCAATGAGTTGATTATGATCATCTGAGAAGCCCCCCAGAGAGGCTATGATATTGTTTGATACGGGGCGCATAACTGTAATCAAGTTTGATCATAACAAGTTGGTATCTCGGAAAACATTTTGTCGTGTGCTCTGATAAGCTCTTTCTTATACAAAACTTTCAGCTTTTCGAGCCGTGAGCCGCTGATTGTTGATGAATTAAGCATCAAGAGGTAAACAGAAAGGAAAAGACAGCGTTTAGTCAATGGTCCTTGATTATAAAAATTCTAGCCCCTTTCCCGAACGCGTAAAGATAAAAGCTAAGCTTATAATACTCAACTACCATAAAACGTTGCTGGCTCAGGGCATATCCCTTACGTAGTATGAGCATCTAAACGCCATTTAGTCGCGATATCACCTGGTGACTTCTCATTATAGTGCTTGTCAGCTCTGGGCGCGTGACGAAAGTCGATAGGGGCAGGCCCACAAGACTCCAGCTACATATCCCGCTATATTGTGATAGTTCAGACCGGAGCTGGGAGGAGGACGTCCATCAAGGCAAAGGCGTGGGAATCAGCTGTCAAACGGCTAGGCTAGTCTCTTATTGCATGAGGTTTCGATAGAAATCACCAGCGACAGCTGAGTTAAGGGATGCACAAATCTGTTATCAATAACATCACTGATCGCTATCTCAACTAACAGAAATATTCATTCTAATCATGCTGGGCCTCGGTGGCCAATGCAATGGCACTTGCGTGCCAGGCCATATGTTGTAAGTAATAACAGAATAGAGAAACTCCATATCATCAAAATGAAGGATCATGCGGTGCGCTCTGTCTCATGCAGTAAAGGTGTCAAAACTCCAAGCAATGCCCATTGGAAATCAGAACTTCTCCATCAAATTTGCTCGAACAGTCCACATGCGTGCCCTCTTGCCGTAGATGTACATAGGAATTGTGCATAGCATTAGAAGCAGTTGGATTATACCAATCCAGATATACACCTTCTTCGGGCCATCGCCATGCAACCAATGCGTAACGAAGAGGCTAAAAACAAGCCCATGTAAGATATTCTTTGAGAAATTAAGCGTCACCAAAGCCTCTCCGGCGTATTGGCGATAGCTGTCCACACAGAATGTGATGGATGTAGTCGATCCAAGTGAGCACCCAAATGACACAACTCCAAAGAAGAAGGTAGGGACCATCCAATGATCTTTTTCTTCTGCGGACCAGCCAAAGCCCATGAGGCCTATGCATGTGCTGATAAGGATGGGAAGGGCCATGACAAGACGGAACTCAGGCTCGTAGAGTCCACCGTTACGCCTCGACATGGTCTTGACGATAATGTCACTGACCTTGCCAGCCACACCAGTTCCCAGGATACCACCGATAAAAGGCGAGATATACACTAAGCCTGTCTGGAGCGCGGTGAAATTATAAGAATCTTTGTCGCGGTATATCATGGCAATCGACTCAGAGATGACGATAAGCCAACCCACAGAGCAAGCATACACAGCAGCTGACCAAAGGACCGCTGGGTATGCGAATAGGATGAAAGGGCGGACCATGACCTTGAGCCAGCTATCACTGTTCAGCCTTCCATGCCATGGCTTAAGCTGTTGAACGAATGATCTTGGGGGCTGCTGACGGAGATTGTGTGTGTAGGCCTGGATCTTGGGCGGGCCCTGGAGCTGCGAGGCATCCAACTTCTCGTTCTCGAGGTTTGGACCTAGCTTGAAAGACGCATTGTTGGACTCACTTCCAGTCGTGCTGCCCACATCCCCTGGGGCAGCTGGGTTCTTGCCAGACGGATGGACCACCGCCTTAGGCGAAACTGGAGTCACAGGTGCTGCGGCCTCTTCAGCAGCGTCGCCAGACTCAGCAAAGCCAACATGGAGATCCCGGCCTCGATGAAGAGCAGCTGGTGATTGGCGTCCATCTTGAGCATGGTCCGCATCTGCGAAGTGCGCTTCAGGCTCACCCTGAAGTAGACCCTCTCCACCAGTTTGCGGAACTGCATGACGAGACGAGAGCCGGCGGAGAAAACTTGGACGCTTGGATGGATGCTTAGGTCTTGCGTGGGGGGTGCGATCCCAAAAAGTTTCCGGGACAAACAAGAAGAGCAGTACGGCACCAAAGGCAATAATCAAGGCCAAGATCCAGAAAACCCAACGCCACGAGAGACCGCCAATGATGACGGCACTGACAAGGGGGACCAGATTCTTGCCGCCAAGCAAAAGAAGAGTATAGATACCAATACGGTAGGCTCTTTCATGGAGGAAGAAGATTTCGGCAATTGTGGCTGATGGGAGACATTCAACAGGGCTAACGGAAAACCCCTGAAAGACTCTGGCCGCGAGGAGAGAATTAAAGCTTGGAGACCATGCTGCCCAGAGTGACGTCCCAATGAACAGGATTGCACTGCCCAGATATACTGGGCGCTTACCCCATAGAATAGCGGTTGGTGAGAATACAACGGATCCGAGGCCCATTCCCATCATGTAAAGTCCAGTGGTCAAAGCGACCCTCTCGACATCAACGTCGTATGTCTCTGCAACGTCGGTGAAGCCAGCGGCGACAATGGGAGTTGTGCCGCCGCCAATCATGCAGTAGAAACCAAGCGACAGAAGAGCAATGTCTCGTTTCCAAGCAGGCCAGTTCAAAGGATCATTTCCTGATTCTTCAGGCTGTGGTTCTAGGATGATAGCCCCATCGCTTGTTTTCTTCTTGCCGTCACTCTCGTCGGGGGGGGCATGGCTCTCCGCTACTGAGGCAGCAGCAGCCGCCGCCGCTGCTGATGAGGCTGATGTCCTTCCTGTATCAACAGGAAAGCCAGCAGGAATAGATGAGTGAGAGGTTCTGGCGTGCACATTTCGCAGACCAAGAGGCTCATTACGATGTGATGCCAGAAGAAGCACGGAACCTATAACGCGTCAGTCTTGCGAATTTGATGGAGAAACACGTGAGTTTCTGAGCTTACCTGGAACTTCAATGGTTTTTTTATCGTTCAGAACACCCATGCTCCATCTAGAAGGTCCGTACGATTCGTCTGGCCTGGCACCGGCAGGTCCGCCGCTGCCGCCCAGGAAGCGCCGCCACCTGGGCACATTTGATTTCTCTGACTGCATAAGGAGGACTTTCTCAAGTCAATATGCAAATGAAAACCGGAGTTTTGAATTTCAAGTTTTGAATTTCACTTCTGATGTGTACAGAGGGTTCTTGATAGGATGCTTGAAGAGGGGGGGATAGACCTTCTTGATGGATACTTCGATTGTAGGTGTCAAGTGGATAATGATATAGGGGGAAACAAAGCTTCTAATGTAGGGCGCGTCTTCGAGGGGAGGGAACAAAGTGAGGCTGGAAACAGAGTTCTAGGTTAGGGAGATTGAATAATGGATGATGGAATTTGTTTATAGGTGAGTGTGATCGAGATGGGAAGCCAGTTAGTTTCGTCGCGAAGCGATGGAAGGCATCAGGGTCCAAATAATTGTGGAGTTTTCGAGTCGTCACCAGCTGCAAGTCATATGAAAAGGTATATGGCAAAAAACCAAACTCGGCCTATAATCATACAACGGACGAGGTTAAAAAGAAGAAGAAGGGAGAAATGAAGAAAATATGCCACTTTGGCTCGCTGTGAGGAATATATCCTTGCAAAGAAACAATTCACGAGGAGGCGGCAGGGTTATAAGTAAGGTCTCCATGCTTCTCCCTGATAAGGGACGTCTACCTGGCACTACTCGACGGATAACGCGAGTAAGGTTAACGTTGGATCACCAGGCTCAACTCTTACTCCACTCCCATGCCCCTTAGGCCTGGTGACAAAGGATCCATCATCCTGTAGGCCACTTGGCGGGAGCGGCGGCAGTGCCATAACTAAGGACGATTCCAGGTTAAACCAAGTTTCACTTCTATAGATGCTGCACGCGTGACCGACTTATTGTTGTTTAAACGGTGTCCCGTGCGGTCGGCACTCTGCAGTATTTCTTTGCAGGCTCACCACTGGCCCATCTCACTGCAGCTGCCCCAGTAAACAATGCATCCCCCACCTTGTGAAGGGTCCTGTCGCTAGGTCATTACATCATTCCTGACATGGGCGTCTTACCATGTCTCACCTCCAAATCTTCGCTTGAATTCCATTCTACCGAAGCATTTTAGGTCCAATTGCACTTTCAGCTTTGGCCATTGAGGCTGTGGTTCATCTCCAAGATTATAATGCACACATTCACCTTACGCACTGGGCTCCGCCCTTTCTGTAATAAGGCACAGACGATAACTCGTTCATTCCAGCGAGCCCTAATCTCTTCGACTACATCGCGACAAGCCAAGAACCAGATATACGCCCCGTAAGTCAAATTGCTTGCTTTGATACATCACATGTCTCCGCACATGTCCCCCCCCCCTTGCAATTCATTTGTCGATCGCTGTCTTTGTCTCCCTCTGCCGAGAAATAGCTTGTCTGTTGACCGCCAGCTAGTATCCGCAACAATGACTCTTTCTCAACCTACCTTTCACTCTCGACATCGTCCCGGACCCCCCTGCTGACCCTGTGGACCGCCTCATGGTGCTCAACCTGCAAAGTCGTAAGCCCTCTCATCAGAGATCTTGTCGAGTCTGGCGTCGGCGAGGAGGAGGGAGGTGTGTCTCTTGCGACTGTTGAGTTTGATTCACCGGATATCATGTCAGGAAGCCCCAACTTAGCCATGACTTATATGATCACCAGCATTCCCACGCTCTTGAGTTTCGATGGTGGGGAGGCACAAACAACGATGAAGCTATCCGATGCCAGAAAGCTCGCCGACAGGGAGTTTTTGAAGGAATGGATCCGAACTGAAGCCAAGAGACATGGTGGCCGTGGAGGAGGAGGCGGTGGTTCGTCTATCTTTGGAGGTCTGTTTGGCAAATAAGGCAACATCAAAACTCACCAATGACCGATCCGTATAATAGACGCGTTTCTAGGATATTTTCTGCCTTCTGAACCATGCCAACAATATCACAGCCAGATATCTTGAAGCTTACGACATGAATAGCACCCATCACAAATGCTCAGAGCAACATCACTACGTCGGACTGGGGGACAGGCATCTGTTGCCTAAAATCTACTCTCCAAATAGTAGAGATGCTCGCCATTGCTCGCTCTTAGTCACTTCCCCCAGATAAAGATCAAGCTCAGGAAGAGATATCAACCTTGGCGTTTGTGTGTACGGCCAATACCAAATGTCAAGTACCATACTCAAGGATATGATGCAGGCTTGGCCCAATGAACCCCGTCACATCCCTCTCTATCCAGGGTAATGTATTGGCTCCCTTGACTATTGGATGTTGTTGTTAGGCCGAATGAAAACTGTCGATCCAAACGAAGTCTTACCAGTTATTGAGGTCCTAGGATTTATGAACAAATTCGTGTCATACGCAAGTCACCAGCGGAAGATTCGGCTAGTCTTAAGGAAATGGGAAATTAGGTAGACATAGACACACCATCTTCTCGTGAGCGTTAGCAGGCTTGAGAATTTTGATAGACTTGATGGCGACGGTACTCTATAAAAGAACAGTTCATCCTGGTAAGGCGAGGTTGAATATTCCCTCTCAGAGATTAGAGCACAGGTGGTGAGTGTCAAGGTTAAATTTGCAATGATTTCCAGCTTCGCCCCTCCTTGAACAGTCGAGTTTGCAAACCGTAATCAAACAGACGGAAAACAACTCCTCCCACAGACTCCTACTTACTCATATTCTAGACTGGCGTATGATTATTCATAAGTTTTCTTCACAGTTCAAATTTTCAATATGTGATAGGTAGTTGGTGTTGATTTTGCCTATCACCTCCCTATGGTGTGTCCTCTCGCTCCACTACTAAGGTAGGTAGGCACTGAATTTCTCGCACAGTGCCACTCAACCCTCAGAATATTTTGTATCAACTTAATAATTACCTCCAATATTCCAATCCCGAAATGGCTTCTACTTCACGGATACCTCATCTTTTGGAGCCCTACATCTCTCTACCTCCAGAGTCCTCGCTCAATCTTGTCACCAGCGTACTTGGTGCAAGCGCGAACTGGCTGGTTCTGCGCCATGTGTATTCATACCTGAGAGGTAGTACAGATGGGGATGAGAACACCAAGGACACAGGCATCATACTGCTGAGCTTCATGAGAGATGGTGCCTTTTGGAGAGAGGGCTCTACAAAATTGGTAATAAGTTCACAGATCAATGGACCATTTGTGTAGGCAAATACTAATATTGGCCAGGGCCTTGATTTAGATGCCCTGAGCAGAGCAGGACGCTTCACATTCATTGACGGTTTCTCAGGACTTTATGGTGAAGCTAAGACCGGTGTGCCAGGCACACGAAAAGAGAGAACGCTTAGTAGTACGGAGCTTGCAGATATCAAAAGAGAAATCGAAGGCGCTGTCGCGGATTTACGTGCGTCGCATAAGATCCTTATTATCGACCAACTTGATGCGCTTCTCGCTGTCACCGATGACTCAACCACAAGTCTCACTCTTCAAGACGCCGTTCTTGACCTACGAAGTGTAAGTCGGCTTAGAAGAAGTGTGTCACTCGCTAAATCCTTCGCAGCTTGTTCACAGTACGCTACTCACTCTGTCAGCCGACGTGCCTCTTGTTGCTACCCAAGTTACGACGCTTGAGCGAGAGCACGCCAACCTCGTGCTTTCTTCAGCACATGAAGCTGACATGGTGTTGGCCCTACGGATGCTTGATACAGGGACAGCGAGGGATGTTAGCGGAGTAGTGCGTATTACAGGACCTGGAGCAGAGGGCTTGGGTGGTGCTACTGAGTATTTATATCATGTTGTTGCGGACGGCGGGGTTAAGGTCTTTGAAAGAGGGACATGATCGATATGAAATAGAAGCCAAAACCAAAGTCAAGGGCAATTCTAGTGGCAGTTGCGGAATGTTAATCTCAGAACCGCCGCTTGAGAACCTTTCAGTTTGCAGGTCATACCTCATTCAATACATTCAATAGGGTGTCATGCACGAGACGTGAATTTCCACGACAGACAACCAAAACTTTTCCTCACATATGTCCGCTCAGTGGCCACAGGTACGTTCATGCAGAATCAAGATGCCATTTCAGAACCTCGTAACCGAAACCCTATGGAATCTCAGAAGAGCAAAAGGATCCTTTTTTTTACTTCCTTGCTCAAACATGTAAAACACCATGCCCATGCTCCAAGCCGCATCTTTACGCTCCTTTCATCCACGAACCGACAAACACGACCGCCCGTCCCAATCACCACCCTAACTCCGATTCCAACCAGATTGTCCTTGGGTCTAGGCTCATGTTATGAGCCGCCATTGCTGCTGTATGTTCTCGAAGGAGCGGGTGTTTTAAACATCCGTGGTGGAAGAGGGGTTGGCCGGAGAGGTGGTGGAAGGAATCAGAAGGGATGCGGTCCCCATTTAGGCCTTCTCGGCAGTAACGCCTCGAGCGCCCTTGGGGGTACCAGTCTGGAAACCGTTCTTGAATCGTCGGGACACATCCTTGAGGTAGCGAGTGCGGCCAGTACCGACGGTCTTTCTTCGCTTAGCCTTCTCGGACCAGTTGTCTGTCGATGCAGTCAGTAATGCTGTCTAAGAGCGTCGAGCACTCGGTATCGGTTTATCGACGCCACCTATGGGAAGTTCACGTACACTTGCGGATCTTGGCAGCAGGGTAGCCGCAAGAAGAGCACTCATGCTTCTGAACGTGAAGAGAGCGGCGACCTATTTGAGATCCCATCAGTATTTCCGTCCATTTTGATGTTTCCAAGCCTCGCCGTTCAGATATCCCTCGATTCCCGCCATCGTCTAATTTCGGCGTCGGCTTTATTTCGAATATCCGTTGCACAGATCGAGGGCTGTTTGAACAGCGAAACAAGAGGGCATAATAACTAACCGCATCGTCGGCACAGGGTGTGCGTCTTGTTGTGACGCTTACCGAAGCTGGAGGTACCCTTCGCTGTTGAGACGCATTAGCAAAAACTCTTGATTGCTCTCGGGAGAAGCATCGTCTGCTGTCGCTTCGCAAGCAGCTGACGAGCGGCGACGTACTCATCTTGGCTGTGGTGTTTGGGCGGTTAGTTGAATGGCGATCGAGAATTTCTCAATTTGGGAGCAATTTTGCCGGAGTGAATTTGCAAGGGAAGGAGCGGTGGGGCTTAGGTTAGGGCATAACTAGGGGAGGAGCAAGGATTTACAGTCACGTGCAGCTGTACGACCAAACTTAGCGTCTTTGAGGCGTACGACGGGTGTTGGGCGCGTTGAGTTTCTCGTGTTCTCCCTTTGAAGGCTCGAGAGGATAGAGCATATAAGTGCTTTGCTGTGATGGAAGGTGCCAATGCACTAAGTAAGGCAACGTAGGTATCTGCCTCACAGATGCCATCCCCAGATATTATGAAAGTGTTGCCTGAGGAAGGCGCAGAGTGGAGATGCCATCTACCTTAGGGAACTGTATGCCATGTAAGAGGGAAGGTATAATACGATGGGCAGGAATATCCTCTCAAGCTATCTCGCTCTGGATTTCTTCTCTTCTTTTTCCCCCTTTAGCCATCCTTGATATGAGAAACGACAAATTGTCTATCTCATATTTCATCTTCACTGTCTCTGCCCCCTACAAGTAAATGCATAATCTATCTAGGGGAGGGAAGAAAACTCAGCCAAGTGATAAAAAGATTTAAGTAGTTTAGCCCAAGCTTAGGGTACTCTTTACTAAGTTTATTTTGGCACCCTCTTCAAACGTCTTAAATTTTCTTGCTCCCCGCGGCCTACATAGCTGCAGTATCATCGAAATCCTGGCTTCCACTGAGTGAGTCTTGTATAACGGTCACTTCATAAATAAAACTCACTGGCTCTGAACGACAACATGAATCTCAAATCTTAATTCAAGGCACAGCTGTAATTCAAATGCTCGTAAATTTCCACTTATATCCAACCAACTTCTTGAAAAGTCCGTGAACATTAATCATCATTGAGGTATCTCGCACGTGTAGTAAGAAACATTGCCAAATAACAAACAGCCTAGACCATAACGCCTCGAAATTCCTTCAGTTATCCCAATCTTTCTTCCCAAAACCATGCCCATGAACTGTTTATAATTGGTTACTTAGTTCCAAGTTGAAGGTCCAATAAACGAGCCCTTTGGAACTGTCTTCGAGACCGCCGTGGTCTTCCAGTCCATCGTCTCCATCGCGCCATAGTTACCCCACCAATTGGGAGGAGAAGCACTCGTCAGGTACAAGGTGAAGAAAATCACCATCGTTGACATGATGAGACCACAATCCAGTGCCGCCGAAGTGACGTAGTTGTACTGGAGCCACCAGCCCGTGTATCTTCTCTTGACGAAGCGGTTGAAGAAAGCTCCGATCATGCCCCAGCATAGGTAAATATATACAGAGGCTGGGGGCAACATACCAGCACCACCGTAGATAAGAGGGGTACTGACGTATCGCCAGATTGAACGAGGCCACTTGCGGGCCAGCAGCCATGTGATAATTGGTGTGACAGTACCCACCAGCCAGAACCACTGGAGCGATGAGTAGATTGAACCATGACTGAAGATACGCGCCGGTCCAATGGCTCCCCAGATCACTGATGCAGTATAGAAGACGCGACCGCCTGGGCAGGTATAGTTGTTGGGCTGATCAATCGCACAAACGTCCGGAATGTGACCCAGTGCCCAATTCATGACGCAAATCTGTACAATGGCCGACCAGATTGAGGCAACCAGCTGTGATGAAAACATGACTCTGGGAGGGACCTTCATGTAGTGGCCAAGTTTGAGATCCTGCGCAAAGTAAAGTGCCTGGCCCATGCAGATGTAGCCGTAATTCTTGAACATCATCATGGCCATAGGGCGACCAGGAACCATGTAGCCAATGATGAACTCGGTCAGAACATTAAGACCAAGCTGGATATTGGTGATAGCCTGAACAACACCGATAGGGATCAACCACAGCACGGGAATAAGGAGGCAGATGAAGTACGCCCAGACGGGGAAGCCAGTTGGCCAGCCAGCAATCACACCAATGGAAATGGCAACCATAACAATGAAAAGAGCTGATGAGTGTCAGTATGAAAGGATATTGGGTTTGTTAGAATAGCACCAAACTTACTCGCATACCACCAATCCTCCGCATCTCGGTACTTCTTCATCAGTCGCATGTGAACGTCATCCTCCTGGTTGCGTGCCAGCTTGAATTGTCTCCAGATCTCATGTCCATGGTAGAGCACAACGTGAACAACAACTGCTGTAACAGCTGCAAAGGACAGGCCGTAAGAAAGAGCAAACTGCGTCGGTAGAAAGAGTGGCGAGTATTCCTTATAAGCAGTTTCGTTGAACTGAAAGTTATTGTCGAGGATTCTCGTAACATTGTAGATGGCGCCTGTGTTGTCGTAGGACTCGGATGACTGGACTGGGAAGTAATCCGCATACCAGGTACCTGTAAAGTGGATGCCCATTGAAATGCAGATGAAGAAAACAATGATGCCCAGGAGAACGTTCGCGATGGCGTGGAAGGGAGGGATAAGAGGGGACTGAAGGTAACCGCTGTACACGGTCCAATCGAAGGATGTAGGCATCAAGCCATAGCCGGTCATGCCACCAAAAATCTTGTTGACTTTGACGTTGTGGGGTGCAAGCCAGCAAACCCAGGTGAAGTAAGAAAGACCTTTAAAGATCCAACCTGGGAACCAATACCAAACAAAGCCTCCAGCTCCGACGATCAAGAACCATCTGTACCGTCCCATCTTCCAGCCATTGGTCTTAGTAGGGTCCGAGCCGGAGTGATCGTGAAGCGTATAGAACAAGGCACAATTGACCAAGTCGGTGGGCCAGATCATAGCAGCCGGCCACACCAGAAAGCGACGGGCAAGTCCAGCCAATCCATATCCAGTGCAAAGAGTCGTAATGCCAAATAGGAACTGGAAAGCCCAGCCAAACTTTTGGCCGTAGAAGATTTGCTGCGCAAGGAGTACATCAGTTGCGTAGAGAACACCGCCACCGTAGGCCGCCTATCTGAGTTAGTGATGCTTATGAGGAAGAGGAAAACTGTGAATACATTGGACATGGCGACAATTACCACATGCTCCTTGTAGTTGAATTTACCGGGCTTGAGATTGAATTTGAGACCGAATAGGGTCCATTCTCGATCAGGCATGATCAAGTCCCAGCCAAGACCTAGCGGATAGGCGACAAGCTGGACTACGTAGGTAGTGACTGTGACACTGGGGTTTCGCAACGAGAAGAGCATATTCACACCAGAACCGATGGTGCAAAGAATCAACCCGATAGTCCAGGCACGGATGGTGTTGGCAGGGACATCAACATCGTAGTTTCGGACGACAGATCGAACTTCGGGATAGGGACTGTTGTCCTCCATGAGCGCGTGCTCAATCTCAATCCCCTTCTCGGCATTTCCAGTCGCGATAGCGGCGTCGACATCTGTGAGGTCGTCGATGGGCAGATTGGGATCGAACTTGTGAGACTTCTCGAACTGCTGTAGATTCTCGAGGTAATCACGACCGGAAGCGGAGACTGTCTCGAGAGGGCCGGGGATTGGAATAATATCCTCGGCCTCGTGGCGTTTGCGAAAGAGAGACGGCGCCATGATAATTAATGCCCTTTGCTCAAGCAATGGATTGTTTCAGCGACAGCGAACCGACGTCGACGCGTGGTTTGAAGCCCGCTATGACAGCGACAACGACGGCCTTTGGTCTTGTGGTATTGAGAGACGATGTTGAAGCGAAGGAGAAAGCCGACAGCGGCTGCTGCTTTGCAGATGTGGTTATACAGGCGGCCTAGACCAGTACGGGGGGGGGGGAATCTCAGCCCCAAGAACCAGGAGGGCCTAAGACTGAGGAGAAGTGTCGCTCCCCGCGAATCGCACATTGACACCACTCAATGCTGTACTCTGGGAACAGCCATAAAACCCGGTGCTAGACGGTTTTGGCTATAGTGCTAATGTTCGTGCAGTGCTATCGCGGGCGACGGCACAATTGGATCTAGACCACCTTCTTGATCAGGCATGGGCTCGGGCTCAACCTTGTCAACTGCAGACTTCGATGGCCCCCTGCGGTTCCTCAGTCTGAAAATTCGGACCTTTTGTTGAAAAAGCAGAATACTTTAATTCGTTGGTGTTCTTGTTCGATTCTTTCGAGGCGACAATGTGCAGAGTCGCCAAGTGTTTTAAAACATTTCCGCGATCATAGTAGCTCGGCTCCTCTCGACTTCGGCTAGGTTTTCCTATCTCAACGACAGCCCAGCACGCCTAGGGCGCCCTGTTTGTCCTCGATGTCACATCAGGCATTGGCACGCCATTGTGTTATCTTACTCACCCAATGAACATAGGCCCTGATGGCGTTCAAGCCTTCGGAGCGCTGCTTATCTCCAGCCTGTCCGGGGCTAGCCTCGGCCCACAAGATAACCATGATGTACGTGAGAATACAGAGGCTGGTGTGTGCGTGTTCCAACGCCCAGCTTGGCACTTTTGTCGACATAAACGGCTCGACCGGCTGTCAATCATGCTGAGAACGTCAAACGATGTGTAATTTCTTCCCTATCGTTGATTGATTCAGGGTCCAGCCAGACTTCAATTCCCTCCTCAACCATGATGTCGGGTTTAAGGTCCTAGAGCCAGAATCCTTCTGGAATCTCGAGGGTTGAAGGTTGGTGGAATCTACCGGGGCATGGATTATTCCAGGACTTTGTGCTCGTTTCGTCCTTTCCACTTGCTCAGCATACAGCATGTCAAAAAGTCCAATCTGTGATTTGATTGTCCCACCAAATTGACCTGGAAATCAGTCTCTTGCAAAAGGTCCTTTGTGAAGGCAAAGATGGTTCCATTTACTTCTGATCAGCCTCCATCACGTGGCGAACTTTTGTTAACTTCTGCTCGGCTCACATCCACTGCAACCAGAAGTGATGGAACCTTTGATCAGACCACTAAAAGCTCTCGAAATCTTTGCCGAAAATTTCCAACTCAGGGTTCGTCATAGTCAAGAAAAACTATGATGTGGTTTTGGGCAAAACGATGGAAAACTGAGGCCTTTTGTTCGCCAAAAGAGATACTAAATTGAGCCTGGCTATAAACATGCCGAATTGTACTCCGCAAAGCCCCACTGAATTTAACTACACCTGAAGTTCATGTGTAAGTGAACTTTGACAGAATAAAGAGACTTTCTTCTTCCGCCAACAATCACAAAGCTATCAACAAATGTACCTAAAGGACGCAATTGCCGAGAAACACATTCATCTTAGCTGCTCTTTATAAGGTACCTAAGGTACATAAGCCATTTTGTCGTTTTGTCATACCGTACATCTTGCCGACAATGAAGAAGGTACCTACTAAGGTAGCCATTGTAGTGGAAGCGAGTATATCACAATAAATTATTTCTAGCGATTCATAAGTGCAAACAAACAGGCTCTCAAGTCATTTCAGGTTCCATATTCGAAGGCGTGTAGTGTGAACTGCGGCGTCTTCCCTCAGAAGCCAGTCACCACTAACTTAATCATTGCCAAAGACCTGATGGAAATACAATGGATAATTTTGTTCTCTGTTACTTATCCATCACGACTTCGCAATCAAGCATCTACGCAGCGAAAATTTCCACGTCGTGCCAATAATAACCGTAGCGATATGTACTTCGCTTGCCGTTAACATTAGCTCCTTCGAGTCACACACGCACTCAAGCTCGAATATATATGTTTGATTCACATAGTGGCAGCTTGTGTGAAAGCCAACTCCAACAGATGACGCACTGCTGCTGCCTACTGGGTACCTATTTTCACTTTCATGTTCACAGCAGTGGAGGTTATCGTTTCCTTCCACTCCAGCCAACTCTAGATACCTAACTTCTTAATAAGTAAGATAACCTCACGGAAGCAATCGCGGGGTAGACAACTTGCAAGGTGCAACTAAATTCGCCACTCCCAAAACGTCCGGCATCATGTCAACAACACCAGGAGTTTCCTTCAGGAAGGATGGTACAAAGACATTTATTCCACTCGAAAATAATCCAGAAGTTTTCACTAAACTCATTCACAACCTGGGCGTTTCCGAGAAGCTCGGTTTTTACGATGTCTACAGCATTGACGAGCCTGAGCTGCTTGCCATGATCCCTCGTCCAGTTCATGCTCTCGTCTTCATTACTCCTACACCTATGTGGGCGCGCGTTCGTGAGAACGACCCAGGGTCAAAAGAGCTGGATTACGACGGCTCTGGTCCAGACGAGCCAGTTGTGTGGTACAAACAAACTATAGGTCACGCTTGCGGTCTCATTGCTCTCCTTCACAGCGTGAGTAACGGCACAGCCAAGAGCTTCATCAAAACAGACTCGATCCTCGATAATATTCTGAAGGAAACACAAGATCTCAAGCCTCTCCAACGCGCCAGTCATATCTACAACTCGACAGATTTGGAGAAGGCTCACATGGCTGCTGCAGTGACGGGTGACACTATAGCCCCTGTGAGCGAAGAGCCTAGCGGATATCATTTCATCAGCTTCGTCAAGGGCCAAGATGGTCACTTATACGATCTTGAAGGAGGTTGGGGAGGCCCGGTTGATCGCGGCACGTTGGACGAAGGTGACGATCTTCTCAGCAATAAGGCATTGGAAGTTACTGTCAAAAGATTCACCAAAGCTGCTGAGGGGAATCTTGAGTTCAGTATCATCGCACTGGCAACTGTTCCAGATGGCGCCTGAATATATATCCCTGGAAACCGACTGGTCACAAGAAAGCAATGATATCAATACTTTACACCGGGTTTTCTCCTGTACGGTGGGTATTTCCTACGTGCCTGTCCTAGACCATCAACTGATGTGACTGAGTTTTCTCTTGATATTACACGATGGCCGTTGTGCAATAGAGCCACTTGGTGCTTTCACAGCCTGAGTTTATTTGTTACACCAGTCCTATGCATAGATTCATCTGCCTGTTGTGGAAGTTTCTTCCCTGTTTTTGAGTTTCAATGAGATGCTGGCGTACCCGTCATTTGGAGCATTCACGTCAGACAGTAACTCGTGAAGTGGACTAACCACAGGAGGTATTCAGACGGTACATAATTAGATTGTGTGTATTCAGTGGCCCGTCTTTCACTATCCTTATAACGTTTGCGTCCGACACTTGACTCGAAGCTCCTCGGGGTTGTGGTAGTGGTTCAATGTTGAAGGGTGAGGCAAAAACATTATATCTCATGGTGTCAAGTACCTGCTTTGGTTGACAGGATATCCCCTCCGCCTGACACTGCCCAGACTGTATGGCTAAGCGACGTTTATCATCTAGCTAAACTATATGTCGCTGAGATCAGATTATATCCTTCCTCATGCTTTGGATAAAAGTTCAAGGGAGCTGGCTTGTCCTTCACTCTAGCAATTATTGTGACGTGACTAGCGAGGACATTATTCAACCTTCAACACAGTACCTGGGTAGTCAACATAGTCAACATCAATAAGGGTTTCTCTCGAGACGGTCGTGGAGACTTTGGGTCCGGGCTCAATGCTGAGTTTCAAATGCCCTCTACACCAACATTGTGTACCCTTTGCTCCTCGACATGAGGAACACTTATCTCAGAGTTCTCGGCTCTTAGAGACGACGCCTTGACTCAACGAGCAGAACTGCATCAGGTATAATCTTCGGTCACGACTGAGTGAACCCCTGGTTGTCTGGGTTCGCTCTTCGATAAATATTCGGGATTTCAACATTTCATTATCTGTGTTCATCTGTTGACTTCATCGTCGAATCCATGCATGAGTGTCCCGATCACCTTTTGAGCAACCATGTCCTAGATATCGTGGTCCTAACAGCAATTATTGTCACTTGTTTTGGCTGTTTATTACACTCACGAGTTTTCGGAACGCGGCAGCACACCTGTTACATACTAGTATATTATCGGGCATGCAAGTAGCCGGTTGACACATTATGAATCACTCGCACGAGGACCTTCAACCCTCCGAGTTCTTTCCTTTCTGTCCTACCGTAATGTTCAAGTACGTTCTCTAATTGTTCTTATCTTGCCGGTGCTCATTCTGTTACTCAGATACAGCATGGTATCCATGTCTCATTGGTTGATTCACCAATAAGTATAGCAATCTAAGCACGACATATGACTTGCCGATGCGGACTATAGGCTCCCATGGGGTTCTTTTATTTGTCGTGGCGTATCAGAGTTAACTTGTTAACGACTCGATTTGCAACCCCATAGACTATTCGTAGGACAGTGCTGCCTCTAGCCCGGATAGTCTCGTACAACAACGAGTGAGGCTCTTTGTTCGAATCGGAGACAATGTTTCAGCCTTCAGCTACTAGCATTATTCATTCGACTGGATACGATAAGCTTGGGGGTGTAAAAAAGATCTATGAGGGCTTGCCAGAGGTCTGGTACTGGACTGAGCGACCAGAATTGTAGTGGACAGCTCGATGGTTCAGCTGGGAAATGGAATATCCACATGCAACGCTCGAAGATAAGGACTTCCTGCGATTGCAGTGTAGTGTACCAAATAGGTGCTATGCAGTTTATATGTATACATGCGAAGGTTAAAAGGTGGATGGCAATATAGTCTTATGAGCTGTGCTTACCCTGCAGACAACTAATTCTGGAGTACTGGCACATAAGCTTGGGTACACCAGACCTTAATTATATGGGGTTTAATCGTACCTTATGCAAAGGCCATTTCTATGATTGGACGTCGGATTTGACACAGCATTCATTTAGTAGTGATACTTGAGGTAGGTTGCAAATTGGGCCATCTGCACATACTCAGGAGCATAACCAAATATCACAACATTTACCATGCACAGCGTCATTTTAAGGTGAGCATGCACCAGCAGAGTACATAGCTTTGTGACTTGTCGAGGATTTACATGTATGCTGGTCACTTTGAAATAGGAGTCGTGATTCTCAATGGTCCCAACAGTCGTCGAACTTTACACACCTCATCAAACAGCTTGTCCCGCTCGGGTGCTTTAATTAGACATCAGGGCATACCTAATGGAAGCGAGGATGGATTTGCACACAGAACGGGCGTATATCCGTCGCAGATCATCCTACACAATGATGTTTGAACTTTTCGAGATCGCAATGAGAGATCTAGCTATCCTCCGTGCTACTGGGTCGTTTATAGAGTTGCTGGCACCCAATTAGTAGATATATAAAAGGATCGTCAACAGTCCCCCATGGAGGAGTGTTGACCACCAGAACCGTGCATGGTGAGAATCCCTGGATTGACGGAAATAATACATGCATCGTATGTATTGAACCAATTATATCTTAATTAAGGCAATTCTCTCCGGCTAGCTAGCTTAAAAAGAGGGGTAATTAATTATATAACTTTTCTATTTTAGGAAATAAAGCTCTTTTTAAAGAAAAATAGTATTAAACTCCTTTTATTTATATTAATAATATA
>LTDI01000077.1:0-60884 GCA_001654545.1 Fusarium agapanthi | reverse complement strand
CTATAAGGGCTTGGTATCTACAATCACTCACCATGCTTTTTACCTCTTTTCCTTCACATTTTGCTCAACAAGCTCTAGTTTTTCCACAATCCTGCTTCCCATCAGTTTTCCGTTTCATGCACATGCTCTGCTTGCTTCACAATCACTTTGCGAATAAAGCCTTGCGTATTCGAGTCCACCAAGAAGAGTCCTCATTTCATCATATCTCAAGGCCACTTCACCATAGCCCCACGATATCACAGGATAACGACAACTCATTAGCTACAAGTTTAACATATTCCGTGATTATCCGTCCTCGCGATTCACCCATAGTCACCTACTCCTTACCGATGTTACCCTCGAACACATTTACCTTGTCAAATCAAGACAATCCCACTCAAATACAAGGGGATGCTTCTTTATCAATTTCTCCCAACTCTGCTTCAGTCACATACTAATTGGCCATCCAAGTTCTCCATGCCGAGACAAGCTCGCAAGCCTCGAACGCTGGAAGGAGTGTTGATGAAGCTTTCGGGACCTGGGATACAAACCATCATCTCTTCAGGGACCTCTTTGTTACGCTATTCTCCTGCGATACAGCTTTCAAAGATAACGCTAGCCTCGCTGACTCTGGCAAGCAGGTGATGGTACAGTCGGCGCAATGGTGCCTCTATGGACGTAGACCTTAATAGCAATCTTGACAATTCGAAGATGTTTAGATGATCCTCGAAACAAATGGCGACAAGTCTACTTCAGGAGTAACATCCACCATGCCTCTCCATCATTAAATATCTCGTCTTCCTCCAAAACAAAACGTAGGAACTTTGTTCCGAACAAGCTTAATCCTCCAGCAACCTTCCCTTCACTCTAGTTGAGACAATGGTATTCTCTCATCATTTTAGACATCTTGATTCTCTTGAATCAATTCAAAGACTACTTCTGCCTCCCAACCTAGATCAACAGCACCACGTCTTTCTGTCTGTGAAGAAATCCATCGGGTTCTCTTTTACCCACGAAAGAGACAGCTTTCAACCAGCCGCGTGACAAGTTCAAATACCCCAGTGTCGACTCCGGGTTCTGAAACTTCTCAACTCCAAGCCTACCGAAGCTGAATTCTTCCTCCCATATTGTCTCGGCACGGCGCCGTATCTCATATCAATCGCCTACAACTTCCAACGTGGCTTTTACTCCAGCGTTTACGGTGAGACTGGCCTGAATGTGGACCTGAGTCATGCAGTGATATCGACCCGTGAGTGACAGTTGCTTTGAGACACATTATGTTCCCTTCCCACTCGGCTCTGGAGGCTTCTGCCCAACTTCCAAGCCCGGCACAAACACTAACTCCGATTTCTTGAGGCTCGAGAGCGTCAATTGTTATCACCTCTGGAGCATGATGGCCTGGAACAGATACGCGCTGGAGGATAGCTGCATTCTTATCTACTGTCTGGATATCGAGTCAGCGACGATGCTGATTTCAGATATAAGTGTTTTGCTTCATTGTCGAGGAACCTTGGACCGATTGAATTCCAAGCCAGAAACTCGACATCAACCCATCGATATGTCTCCCTTGACCTGTTTTGTTGGGACACAAGAGATTGGTGCGAAGTTGGATGCAAGGTTTCCTTATTGAAAGAGCGCCTGCATCGTACCTGTGCCTTGAAAGATTGTTGCCTTCTTCATCCATGAGATGCATCTCTTGGTCATTATCGACTACCTTACGAAATCCTGCACGGTAGTTTTCATGCAACGGTTGATATGACTGCGCATGATCTAGATCTACACGTCACTAAGTTCAACCTCCAGGATCATTCTGCTCCTGTCCTATCTAACAGCGCCGTAAGTACTGAGCATTGCAGTTGCTATCGCGTAGTAGCACGATTCCGCTCAAGCTGAGAAAGACAGAGTTCCGAAGATGCTAGTTCCTCATACATCAAGACGCAATGAGAAAATCATTTGCACCGCTGGAGCAAAGTGGGCGCGAAGCCCTCCGCCCTGACAAGGTCTGACTTGGTGGCCCCCCTGTCCCGAGCCGAGAACCCAGAATTTGTCTGTCATATGGGTTTCGATGTACACTTAAAGCAGCAAGAGCCATGGAAGTTTACATGTACTTCGCGGAGACCAAGGGATAATCACTCCTAGGGGAGACCCTATTGACATGAGCATTTTGCAACTCTTCTGGAAGAGATCGAGTAGGCCCTTGATGACATCTACATTAGCTACGGTGGTGTATTGAAACCCATAGGGGAGCGCCTGAATGTTGGGGAGGATCACTATGAGATCCCGTTGATGTAACGGCGTTGAAGATGGGCAGCTAGATTAGGTCTGGAGTAGTCAATCTCATTCAACGGTACAAGACTGTTATCCACTTCTCAAAGACTGTATAATCAACTACAGCAAAACATGGTCAGCATTGGAAGTTTCTTGTGGCAAGCCAGTAAGATAAGACCGCGGCGAGCGGATGGATGAGGGAGAACGGCTGAGGCAACGAAACATTCATTTTTAAGGCCGAACATTCTTTTGATGCGAAGGACAGAGCAGTGATGGGCGAACGTAGGGAAAGATGTTGTAAGAATATCAATCCACTCCATTTCTTGGAGGTCATCGTGCCTTTGCTACACGCTAAGCGTGTGAATAGATGTCGGTACCAGCGGGCGACCTTGGGGCAACCCAGGGCAAGTCATTCAACCAAGAACAGGTCGAACTGAAGGAGCTGCAGAGGAACGCGGCATCTCAAGATTGCGCTAAAAGAACAAAAAGGATGGATGAGTGCACGTTTGGCATGGGAGAATTAATGCGCAGAGGTTCCAAGATATAACGCGCAGTGCGACTCTTGATGATGGAAGGAAAGGCGATAACACGGAAGTGCTACGGAGTAACTTGGGCATCGTTGATCAATGTTACACCAGACACTCAATTTTGTGGCCAATAAAGGACTGTAAGTCACGTCAATAGCCCTGTTTCTCATGAACGGCACTGGGGTCGAGCAATAGTGTTAACTCTATAAGCTATAGCGCCTAGACTCCAAACTATGCCATAGTTATTTGAGCAGCAGTGAGAAGTATATTGACCCTTCGATTGACAGCTAGTTTCGACTGGATGTACGTCCATCGCGCTCTAGAGCCTAATTGTATTGAGTATTGAACTGACTTGCTCAATGGTTCCATCAACGTCTTTCTCCGTGGTGGTAGACCGCAAAGGTGAGATACTACTCCTAGAGACACGCCCCGAGGCTCAATTCACCCTTCTTCACCGACATGTTCTTTGGCTCCTTCTCCTCTCGATGCTTCTGCATCTTGGGATGCGCCCATGTGGCCAGGGCAGTCGAGCGCTCGACTTGACCGGAAGTGCGTATCGTCGAGGGAACAGAAGTCGTAAGAATGGGGGGAAGTCGTTCCTTCGGGGGCGTCGTGTATGCCCGGCCATTGCTGTGCTACCGAGGTCAGCGTTGTTGTAACTGCTAGGAATACCAGACACTTACTGGGCATAGCAATAACGTGTTTTGCCTTCTTCGACATAGACAAGGCTGCAGCAACCGCACTGGGGCGGCATCCAGCTGTGGGTGATCGGATCATGACCCGGGGAGACAGCCTGCTGAGGCGTGGTCAAGTTACTTCGCGTGCATGTCTTGAACTTCAATCAGCAGCGTCTAGGGCTGATTCTCCTCGTTTGTAAGGGCAAATGCACTTTGTTGGGGTGGGCATTGGTAGAACATATGCGATTCATCATGTCGTCGCATTCATTAGGTCTGACGGTGTCGTTGCTCATATCTCATAAATCTACACCCATCAGTAAAATGCCCCAGAACTAAAAAGCGTGAGCATACCGCAAGACAATCATCATTCATCCACCGATCAGACGCTTCGCCAACTCATCAAATACGCCTTCCTTGATGTCCTCTAAGTCTTCATCCCTCGCGTCTTCGATACACTTCACTCTATGATCCAGCGAGCTGATATCATCTCGTATTTCTATTATTACAGCCTCCTCTGCATCTACCGGTTCTAAGCCTTCGCACTTCTTCTCCAGGCATTCCACCTTGTCTTTGAGCTGAGCGTTATCGGCTCTTAGCTTGGCGTTGTCGGCTTGCAGGTCGTCAACCTTGGATTCCAGCTTCTGGAGCTTATCCCAGAACTGGTTGAAGAATTCGGGGTGGCTGTCTTGTCGGGGCCGTTTGCGACTAGACGGAGCGTTCGGGGGAGGCTGAGTTCTCGTGGCTTTCTTGTAGGATGGAGGTTTAGGAGGGGGGATGGTTGTGACCTTTGCGCCCCTGCCGCTGAACATTCGTGAAACGTCGTAGTCTGGATCGGAGGAGGTTTTGATTTGACGCTGTTTTACAGCCTCGCTGATGGTCTTGAGCTCATCGGGCGATAGTAGAGACTGCTGGATGTAGATACGCAGGAACGTGATACAAGAGAGCTCGTGTATCAAGTCGAGGACCTTGCCCGATCGCGCACGCGCTGCTACAATCGGCTCTTGAACATCGCTAGGAATAAGAACGGTGATCCTGTTATCCAGAGTGAAGTCAAGGGACGTAGTCGTGTCGAATATCGGTTTTACGGCATCGGGCGGATTCGGCACGTCGGAATAAGAGAAGGACTTGATAAAGAAGGGATTTATTCGGAGGCGTATGCCTGCCCCAGCTGGCTTATCCTTGAATCTGAAGGGGATGCTGATTTCGAGGTGCGCACCGGATTGACTCTCACGGTCGAGTCGCAAAGTGAATCGTATCGCGTCGTGATCGGGATCGGCGGTCGCTAAGTTACGCGTGACACCCTCCCACTGCCACTCGACGACAGCTGTTGTTTCGTTGATGGCAATGCATGCCATAGCGCAAGGTTAGTAGACGGGATCACAACTTACCTGCACAGCACGTCCAACAACGCAACCCCGAGGGAGACTAACCGAGCCTCGCCGACGGGCGCCCAGGACCTCCAGTAGAACTGCCAGGTCGCCCCGGAACTCCAGTAGAACTGCGAGATTCCGAGTCCAGGTCGCCCTCTACACGCCCCGGTTATTCCACAGAGAGGAGGGCTCTCGCTCTCGGTGGGTATAATCCGGAATTTTATAACGGGTGTAGCGCGATACTTGGGGTTCCCTCGAGAAGTGTTACTGAGCGCGGGATGATGGGGGGGACGTTGTGGCGTGGAGGCGACATCTCGAGGAGGGTGAAGAGGAGCATGATTGACGATGAAGCTTGTGGTGAGAGGAGCGTGAATTGGCGAAGGTGGAGAAGCATGGACTCGGAAGAATGTCATCCCGACAAGGCTGATGAACAGCCTTGAGATTAGACAGGAGCCTCATGTGGCGCTCTCATCGCTGTCGCGACAGAACAACAAAAGCCGAGATACGGCATGGCATGAGAGCTAGGATTTCGAAATGAACAAATACAACTTGAACAAAATTAATTATCTACGCAGGTCACACGTAGGAACAATATCGCTGTTCTGGTGATGTTCAATTGATCGGTGTTCACATTCAATAAAAAAATGAGCTACCTAATCATTGTACAGCGCAACTTCAGTGGAGTAGTCCACTAAATCGACTCGTTATGTAGTGAGTGGTGGCCACCATCACCAGACAGTTGAACCAATCAACTTCGGTTTCAAGGGCCGAGGTGGGGCCGTGTCTAAAACCCGACTCCTCCGTGTCCTCCTCCGTAATTCCGCCTCTGGAAGCCCAGTAGACAGGCTTAGATCACGAGCAGTCAGTCGGAATATGGCTGATATAGTTCCGAGATAACTTGGGCACCATTAATAGCTTAAGTGCTTTCCTTAAGAGGTGATCTCAAAGAGCTGTGGACGTTGAAAGGTAAGGGACTCCCCGGGATCCGGGTAGAGCCAACGCAAGGTTGCCGAGCCACTAAACCCTTCTCTCCTTCCGTCTTGAATATTTTTTTCCAGTACCTTCAATTTCCTATTTTTTCCTGCTTGCATGTTCATTTTCCAGCATCAATACGCACACAAACCCCCATCTTGATCATGTACAGTACTATACATATATTACCCGTGTATATTATCGGCTTAGTCTCGGGTTTGAGGTCATGGTCGGGGTCGGCACGATATTGGACGTAGATTCGGGTTTTCATCATCTTTGCTCTCCAGCCATCAGCTCGTCTCTGTTAGAAGATCTAAGAATGCTAGCTTGGCTTTAGCCTCAACATCAAGTAGCAAAGTCATCTGTTTCTCAACCTGGAGGCAGCTATATCAATGACTTCGAAAGTGTGTTTTGAACACATGCTCAATTTTCACCAGTTAGTTAAGAATCAAGACCCAAGATGATCAAATCTCTTCGGCCAAAGCGTACAGTCTGTCAAGGCCTCGATGGTATTGTTCCATGTCGTTGTTTCGTCGGGGAAGCCTTGTGCTGTTGTTGCTGGCTGCCCTGTGTCACCGAGTCTCTTGATAAGATGTACCGGGAGGTCTATGCGCCGGATCGCCCTTGTCTTACAGATCTTCCGCTTATCTTTCTAAGAGAGGTTTCGCTTCACCCCTCTCATCTTAGCCGATCTTAACATTTCATCTTAGCCATTATTAAGACCTCTTAAGCCTTATTGTGAAAGTCAATACGGTACAAGTTGGTTGCCGTTGCAAGGTCATTCACAATGAACTAGAATTCATAGACTGCAGTTATCGCAATTTGAGATATTGTTGGAAGTCTGAGTTGTCAGGCTTCTGGACACGTTCTACTAACTAGGCGGCATGGTGGGGTTCCTGTTCCGTTGCTCTGACAGTTATTGCATTCATGATATGCCCGATACTAGATTTATTGTACTAATGAAACCCATGTCTCTAGTTTTGCATTTTCCCTCTATCCAAATACTCCCAGAACATATGAGATCCTTTCTAAAATAACCCTTTTGCATTTTCTTTCCTAGCGTCCTTGAAGCCCATATTATCGATCTATCTTCCGCTTCAAAGACGTGTGGTCTGCTTCTTCTGTTGGTGTTCACCTGGGTATGGGTGGTTCTCATCCTGTGATAATTAGGAGGGAGGCATGGTCTGGCTGGTATGTCACTGACGTGAAAGCGCTTTACCTGGCTCGCTGCGAAGTCTGATCTTCACCCCTTTCGACTTCGCTGCTTCTTCTCTTTTCTGTCTCGCCAATGATCTCTTGAGAGCCGCTCTCTCTCGTCTCTCTTTGATGGCCTTCACCCTCTGCGCCTTCTGTTCCTCCTTTCTTGTCTTTCGCTGGTGCACTTGGATTGCCATGTCGACCTTGGCGGCCATTCTATTGGCGACGCCTGGGCACGTACAGGCAAGCGGCATGGCAGTGATGGTTGCAGTGGGTTGGCCCTTTCGGGCTTCCGATAGCATGTCCGATACGGCTGGGGACCAGCTCTTAATGCGATCATGGAAGCGACGCTGGTTAAGCAGACTCTGGAGAAAAGGGTTGTTCCAAGGCCGATGGATGACTGGCATCCCGACAGGGACCCATGTGTTGCAAGAGTTGTGTCTTTTGAACCCATTCATCTCATCCTGCATGACCATGAAGATGCCGGGGAACTTTTCTGCATACTGTAGGCGAACAAGAAGGTTCGGCATGATGATTGTAGTGGTACGCCCGGACTGGGTGACGTCGAGATGAAAAGAGAATTTCTCAAAAGGGAATCCGCCCAACTTGTATCGACTACTCCAAAAGGGCAAATGCAAGACATCGGTTCTGGGATTGAAGTATCCATAAGGCTGGGTATCGGAAGGCTCCAATGGATTCGTTGAGATGGTGTAACGTTTGAGCCGGAGCTGGGCTTGGTTTCGTGATTCTTCGCTGACCATGAGAGCAACTGGGAGCGGAGGTGCCTTAATCCGAAGCCATTTGTCGTTCCGGGTGCGAGAAGGCTTGAGACAGTATACCTGAGGGTCTGGGAGAGTCATGTCCCATACCATCCGTCTCAGCTCAGGCGGCATGTTTTTGAAGCAGGTGAAGGTTGGCTGCGGTGTAGGGGGAGGAAGTGGAAGTGGAGTGAATGCCTGCAACATTGTCGCTTGTTGCAGTCGCGTAGATGGGGGCATCTCCTATGGCTGACGCTAGAAATGAGGGAAAGGGTTGGATGAAGTATTCGTTCAATTGGAGCTGTTGCTTGCATCCAAGTACAGTTCTGGAAGCGTTGAAGAAAGGAGGGAAGAAAACGGCAAAGGTATACTAATGGGCTTCAACAGTAAGTTTTATTCTCTGACTTAAGACACATCATATATCATAACCACTCCTCAAACCCATGGTGAATGTTAGTATAAACATCATGCTCAGGCTGGGCATGCATCTATCGACAAAGAAAGAGAGTATTGTCTATCATGGTTGCAGCAGATATCACAAAGAACCACCAGATCTTGAAACCCCGCTCATCCGCTTCTGCGCATGTACTCACACACTTGACGGAGATCATTGGCCAGTTGAAAGCTTGGCAAAGAAAAGCTTAGGCTTCTAGAATTCTGCATCATGACATTGAAGAATAAGACATGGGACTGTGTGGAGTAGTTCAAGCCACTTGCATGGTCCGAACATGACGCTAGCAGTTGCTGGAGAGGAGGAGACCAAACGCTAAAGAGACACAAGAAATTAAGGAAACTTCGCTTGACTGAGAGATAATCAGCGCCCTCTGAAAGAACTGGTTCACTTTGTGTTTTGGTTGCATGAAGTTGGTGAGTTAATGCATTTGATCTTCGGAAGCCCGTCTTCCAAACATGCCTGGTACCATGGGACCCCCCCTATGAATAAACGCAAAACCTGTGACTTACTATCGGATTCTATGTTGTGATATGGCATCTGGTCTGCAAAAGTGTCTGGTGTCTTTGTGAGGACTAAGCTGATGGTCCCCTGTGACGTGGCTAGAATCCAGGTACTATAGCCCCTGCAATGGCTTTTGTGGCTGGGCCTGAAGCTGGCATTCACAGTTCTACGGTGCCAGCTTTTGCTAAAGTAGATGACACTAGCCAATTGGGGTGCAGGGCAGTCGAGATGTTCATCGCAACTGGGCATGCTTGAGCTGGCACAATGTTATCGCAAGAGCAGCACCAGGTCGAGCCTCTCCTTAGTGCGTTGCTTCAGCGCCGGTGCCTTCAGTAGTGGCGCAGAATAATTGTATTGGGATTCAGATACCGTCAATGCTCATTATCGCATAGTTGGAGTGAAGAGTGAGGCCCAGTCCTTTAGACTACCCTAGACTGAGGTGATCCATAAGAAATTTAGTTAGAGCAGATCTAGCAGCACCGAAAAGCAACGAGGACGCCTGGTCGCGACTCAGCCTTGCGTCTGTAACGTGAGCCCTTCCAAGAGATGGCGCAAATAAACAACATACTTACTTTCCGGGAATTTACGGTAAGGAAGCCTTGACGTTGTAATGTTTTATATTCTAAGCAACATTTGTTTTCTGCCGCCTCCATAAGATCACGCCTGTCGAACATCAATCTTGTCATGACTATTATTATATGGCAGATAACCCGAATTTTGTTACAAAGTCAATGCGGTCCCCCTAGATTGTCTGAGTCACGATCTTGTCGTGACATCTTATCTTTAAGATCCGAAACGTATTTAGGATACTCAATCTAAGACGCATTTTGAGATTCATGTTAAGATGTAACAAGTCGGAATGTCTGTCGTCGTCGAAAATGTTGCGCACCGCTTTAGTAGGTGAATTTTCTTTTTCAGTTAAAACATACGATTAATTTGTGATTACGATCACGACTGTCATTCATTCCCTGACAATGTCTCCACGTTCTCTGTTTTCACTGCGCAACCCGGCAGGATTGAGATTGAGATGGAGCACGATGCCCATCTTAAGATTCATGGCGCGCGGACGTGAAGAGAGTGACGACAAAGAGGAAATTGTTTCGAAGCGGACCAAAACTTGGTTGAGCGGGTTCTCTGGTCCCGGACACTGTTTTGTGAGTCAAGATGATCAGTGTGGACCCACGCAGATTGGTTGCATCTTAAGACGGATCTCAAGATGAGCGTTAACACGGCCCGGGTCTTAAGATGGATCTTAAGATGCCCGACTGCAGTAATTTGGCCAATGATCCGAATGCTTTAGGCGAAGACCACTGCAAGCCCCACTGAAAGAACACCAGCGCAAGTCACTTTGATGAATCTGTAGCGCAAGCGCGCTTTACAAAGGAACCACAAGAGGGTAGTCAAGAATTGGTATAGAGAGATTCAGAATGAGGACTTTGACGGTAACATATCCGACGGCGGTGCCGAACACCAAGCGCTGCCAGAAAATATATGAGGTACATCTTCAGTTGGTCTGCGCCAAGGTAGTGACATGTCGTGAATTTAAATGCGTGGTTGGGAGAAGCATCCATGTACCAGCCAGTACCTTTAACGGCCAACATAACTAGTCTGCTGTAGACCCACTCCGGACCGGGCCCGAACACGAAGCAGATGCAGATGCAGGTACAGGTACAGGCCCCCATGCAGATTGTGAAGACTTCTCTGCTCAACGGCTAAGGTAGAGGTACTGTCCAGTGCTTCGACTGTTGCCAACCGCTCTCCACTGTGGCTGGTTTCGCACGTTACACAGCAGTAACTTGGCACACAGGCCACCAAAATTTGGAGAGTCTAGGACTGCCCACTTCTAGCTGAGAATTCATTTCCCACGCGCCTCCCCGTTTTACAATGGCTAAACCTATGTGATGCCGATTGGCGTTTTTAGTGAATCGACTTTGGAGTTGCTCAAGCTTCAACGTCCAAGATAAGGTTCGGGCCGTAGAATCTCACTACGCCGCAGTCATCAATGATCCATCTTAAGATGGAGTCAGTGGGGCAATCAAAAACCGTCAATCTGGCCAAGCTTACCTTCACTTGGATTCTGTGGTTGAAATATTTATTGAGGTTCATCTCTTGTGTCAAGTCTCGCACTGTTTGTCCATTACCAAATGCTCTGCCCTGTCTGCTACGGCGGCTGTCTTATGTACGATGCCGCGGGTCAAGCTGTGATTGTCGTCGGAGAAAGGTCTCGGGGAATTGAGCGCAAAATGAAGCCCCTTGAAGTTGACGATGCGCGTGCCGCGTACCGACAATGCCTCCTGTTGTGGTACTGACATATTTCATCATACTTATCCGCATATTTCTTGGCTATCAACCTGCTATTATCTGTTCCTCCAGCTCTCGGATTCCCCCAGGTCTGATATACAATTCTCGCCTCACACACTACGACCAATTCCCCTCTGGTCATCACGCCGAAAGTAGCCCTCAATGACCCTCCGAAGGCCTATGGACAGAGGCGCAGCAGACTATTCAGCAGGCCTGTGACCAGTTGTCCCGAGGACTAGGCCCATACTCTTCTATCACCAATGATTGATGGATTCTTTCATGTCAGGCAGATTTATGCCCCGCGTACCGTCAAGTCTCTGTCTTGAGCGGTTCAGAAAGAGGCGTAGATACATCATGGGCTTCGCAACAAGCCGGAGGCGCATGGCCATTATTGCGGATAAAATAATAGTCGATAGGATAAATATATAACACTCGTATCGGAAACGTATTTGCGAATGGTAGCGCTCGCCTTTCGAGTCGAGGCGAAGTGAGCGTATCATGGCACGGTTTCGCAATCGGGTTCTCTCAAGGTGGGGTGAAGGCGAAAGGAATCAGACAGTCAGATTCTCCGACAGTGCTGCGCATCGGTTGATCATGATCTCGCCTGGACACAGCTTCGAAATGAAGGGCATCTAGTAATTCAGAATGATGACTCCCTCTCCATTGAGAAGGCGCCGTTTCGAGAGGGCCGCACTTGAAGATATGCCCTGAGAAAGGTAAGCTTCTTAATCGTAGAGCTTCGGCCTGCGGCAGCTGGGGGCGCTTGGTCGTGACGCGTCGACGCACTCGATCGTGCAGTATAAAGCTCGCTGGTCTGCATTCATTAAAAGCGTAAGGGTCCTTCTTGCTCATCGGCAGAGATGGTCGATAGGCTTGAGCCAGTATTCGAAAGTGTCGTGAAGCTTGAGCTGGTGCGCAAAATAAGATGACGCGGGGTGAATAATGGCGGAATGAGTACGCAAATAGATGTGAGCGTCAGGGAATTAGAAGGATGTGAGAGAGATGACAGTAATAAATGAATGAGCGCGAGGTGAGATGAACAGTGAAATAATTGTCGCACGACGTCGAGTTCGGCAGCGACAGTGGAGAGTAGGATGCCGTGCCCTGTAGAGCAGGCATGCCCTGAGCATCACTAAATTTACAGTGGATTTCCATATGCTAGGTAGGTACGTTCTGACGTAATTGACCCCCCTCCTCTCGCCGAATTGCTCCAGGGCTGCCTATATCAATCACGACACGACATCTCTCCATCAAGGACATTGTCCCTCGTGCTTGCACTACCTTCATACAAGGCTGACACACTGCCATCTTGTTGATAAGTGTTTCATCTCATCATACTTCTTTTGTTTCAACATCATCGCGTGAGCTACCGTATGTCAGCTAATCTCCGTTGCGTCGGCTGCTCACCCACTGCAAACAACATCGAACAGTTTTCATCTTCTCAGCGTGTTCCTGGAAAGCACAATGTCGGGGACCTGCATTAGCACCACTGAAGCAACTTGCTGGAGAAGCGGCGGAAAGAGAAGGTGAAATGTTTAATACTCTCTGTTTCTCGCTCGCTCCCTCGGTTTCCTTGCCCTTTCAACTTCATCGCTTTGCTGTATGATTCCACCGGCGCCATCATTTGATACCACCAACTCTCTGCTTATCATTTTGCTTCGCACTCACTGTCTCCCGCCATGGACGCTGGGAAACGTTCGCTTCAAGCGTTCTTCGAAGATAACGACGCCGATACAGATTCCGACGTCCCTCTGAGGGAAACGCAAGCGAAACGTCTCAAACGTTTCCTTGAACCAAATCCAGCTCGCGCTATTTCGCCTCCACCACTTCAGCCTTCGCAGCCAGCACCGGTAGCTCAAGCCCAGCCCGAAACTCAACCCAGCACTACTGCGGTACGACCTGAGCGATCTCAATGTCACGTTCAACGACCCAGACCCCGAGCCCTGGCCCCCTCAATTCGAACTCAACTCCCTGCGACAGCAGCGATCAACAGAGCAAGGAAAGCATCTCGGAGCTTTAATGCAGTCTCGGAACCCTTCCGACCTGCAGCTCCTCCTACTGCAAACACACTGCCCATCGACGGAAACGACGCGAATCCTCCTCAGCCACGCTGGCCACCACTGCCCGACAACAACAACATACCCCACGCCTTTTTATTCTACGCTGAAGAGATTCGCATCGTTGTGAACATGCTTTGCGGCACACGCATTGATCGCGAACCATTCTTTGAACTCATCCGACATAAAGACACCGCCCCATCCGCAAGGCCCGTCTGGACTATCCCAGAGATATCAGAGCAGAAAGAGATCGGGTTTCTCTGCGGTAAGTCCCCAGCTCACCATCATAGCCATGTCTAACCTATCCCTGCAGCATTCCCGGACCAGCATCACTCGATACCTATGTGTGAGCACAGCCACGCCTGCGAGTCTCTCTACGTTACCCATCGCATCAAGTTCAAGAGCAGCTTTCGGGTGGATGCGAAGTTCTATTGCGTTATACGCGATGGCTTTCCAGGTCGGCACTCGATGCTCTCTCTATGTCGGCATAGGTATAGAGATTCGGAGTACGTTCAAAGAACAGAGCAGGACTTGCTCCTGAAGGCACATATTATTGTCCATGACTTTTGCTGGCGGCTTGCAGCGTGGGTGTTTAAAGATGCATTCTATCGTAGGACGGATATGATGGACAAACAGGCGTTGTTTCGGCTTTTTGAGGATGCGGTGGCGCGTTGAAAGAGGTATAATACGAAGAGGTGCAGAGATTGTGTTGCGCAAGCTGACGCTGATCGAGGGAATCTGAGATACAGTCATCGGAATCGGAATTCCAGGTTGTTGTTACTCATCGGCCCGGGCCTTGAACAAGAACCACGGCTGGCCCGATAGCCATCGCGCTGGAGTACTTTGGTATTTGGTGCATGGTCTGATGATGGCATGGTGTCGATTTAAAGATGGACATCTGTGTAAGAAAGGAAAGCTTATCTAATATCAGGGCTTTAGTGAGAAGAAAAGAAGGAGAAACCAACAACATCCTTCCGCCGCTCTGGCTCATAGAAAGAGGCTGGTTGCTGATGAGTGTGAGAAGTATGTCTCAGTCAGACGATTGTCCTCAGCGGCACAATTTCAAGGCTTATGAAGCATTGTTCCTCGATGATAGCCGGCAATTGAAATGTGAGACGAAGTTTGAGCTACTCTTGATCCTTCTGTAACTTGATCACTTCAGACGCCGGGGCATTCAACTGGCGCAAAGTATTTGAGCGACCAGACTTCGTTACATTATCAACACCAATTTTCAGTTGAAGAAGAGCCGTGGTCATCGGAATACAGATGGGATAACAACTGAGCTTACCCAATGGCAAGTATATCAACAGAGCACTCTGATCTGAAAAGAAAAACTATCTACGACGATTCTATATTTTCCCTTGCCCACAACTTCAAACTAAAGCCAACCGCAGCTTTAAAAGGGCTTATCCACAATAATACGCCGACTACTCTTCACCAAGTTAGCTACTGTTTTGTTGTAATAGCATGTCAACGTACCTGGTTCCGTCGTTTCGCTTGGCACTTATGGCGAACCGTCCTGGCCCAGGGACGGTTTTAACGAACCCGATCATGAATTTTATTGTTCCAAGGGTTTTGGTGCGTTCGAGATCAGATACTGCAATTGCCCTCTTGCCCAGTTCGACAGCATATTGTTAGGACAGGCATTTGAGAATTCCGACCGACCTACGAGGTTCGATCTCTGAGAAGGTAAGAGAGCAATTCTGGGATCTTCCGTCTCCTATCTTGATGTTACTGTATCACGTCATATGGACTTTGTCTCTCTTGCCGATCATATCTTCGATATCTTGATACTGGCTGCTTGCATTCAGTGCCGTCGACGAAGAACTTGAGTACAATGGCATCTGCACCATCAGGGAAAGGAGAAGAAAGGAGAGACGCTATATATAATCTAGAAGCTGTTGCCAGTATGACACTCGATGAAGCAATGAGTTACTGCTACCTCATCGTCAAAGTCGCGGGTCTCTGGCGGGAGTGATTGAGGAGGCGGTACCTCTTAGCTGGTCGGTTAGCAACCCAGATACTGAAGCGGAGACCAGGGATTTGGGAGAGAATTGCCATTTCTGATGTGAGATAGGTACAGAGTGTTGTATGGCTGGAGGGTAAAGTGGCGGTGATGTGTCCTGGGGATAATGAGAGCGAGGGGTGAGAGGCCTTGGGAAGGGGGTTTTCTGCTCTAGAATGATGGAAGAAGAATTGGAAAGACGTTCTCGGATGCATTTGGGATAAAGACTCTCCAGATCAGATAATTTCTGCCATGCGGCTTTATCAAAAGGCATGGAATAAATCCATAATGTCAGCAAGGGGCAGGCCGCAGACGTGGCTTAGACTACACAACATGGGAGTCTAAAAGGTCTCGTCAAGCTAAATGCACACGCCATTGTACCCGCAACTAGCTGTGATTATGCGTCAGCCGAGCGTACATGGCTGAAAACATCCTGCAGCACGAGGAAACGATCCCGACAATTTCTTTTCATGGCGTCTGTATAGGTTCCTCTTGCGAAGTGACAACAAAAGTCCCCAATTGACAGAATTCCCCCCTATCCAGCTCTCGGGAAGAAGTTCGCTTTGGCCATGGCGTACATTAGTCTTCCCTGAGATCATTAAAGAGCCGCAGGAGCTCATCCAATAGGCAACTCTCCTCACGATGCTTGTCTAGGTCTGAGCCCATCATGGGCCATCCGTGCGTCCCATTCCTGCATACCGTGACCAAAACCGACAACCAGCATTGTATTTTCTCAAGTGAAGATACAATTCCCTATGCATGCATCATGGCAATCGGGCATGGAACAGCAGACACAGTCCTCGGCGTGTAAACGGCGGGTGAGCGTTGATCGCTACTTTTCCAGCGGCGGAAAAAGATAAACCGACCTCCATATTGAAATACGGTTGGAGAGCCAAAATGAAGAGTGTGACAAAGCATAGATGATGTATTTGATCAGACCGGTGAAGCCGTATCGCGCAATAAAAAGACACATGCGCTGGTAGGACAGGCAAAAACATACTACAGCGGGGATTCGCTGGTCGTCACCGACCCAACTACTAATCCGCCGGTTAGTGGCTTGACTATGGGAGAGCAGACGGGATCCCGTATTTTCCACTACCTATGGTCGTATGTAGCAATAAGACGACGCAGTACAAATTATATCGTTGACTTGCGGATTAGAGGGACAGCACGTCAATTGCGTTCCGATGAGAATGGCAATGCAGTACATCGTTAGTCATGGACAAGGAAGATCCACGCTCGTATTCTCTGATTGCCAACAAACAACATCTACTTATAACATGTAGTGAACTCTGGCAATCGATATGGGACTTAACAGCTGGCTGCCGGCCACGGATACTCTACTAGGTGCCTACAGTGGCCTTCACGTGCGTGATATGTACCAAAGTCCATTCCATCACGTCAGGCTGCTGCCTGAGCCTCCTTTGTAGAGACACCGTCGCTGAGAGTATTGGTACGTTCGATTCAGGCGTAAATACTTCACAGTATCCAGAACCACCGAGGTTTCGCCTTCCCTGTGGAGCGAGCTTGAGATATATCTTCAATCTCCGTAGAATTATGTCCAGTCTGATACTGAAGTTGCTTTTCCCCGCCTGTGTCTAAATGTCATCATGCGATCCTTTCAAGGTACCAAATCTCAGAGGGACCTAATGGTAGCTACATGCCCTCTGCATATACTGTTGAAGTACAAAGGAAAGAAAGTCGGACAAGTCTTTTTCATCTAATCAATCATCCAACACAACTTTTATTGTCTTACATGGACTGGAACGCAGTCTTGGCCAGCGTAGCCTCCCACTGCTTGATCCTCTCAGCAGCTCCAGCCTTACTTCTCTCTTCACCCCGAATCCTGTCCCCAAGCTCCGTAAGACGAGCATCAGACTCCTGCTCTGCCCTCTCCGCAGTCTCAAGGGCTCCCTTCGCTGCTTCAAGGTGTATCTCCAAGTCAGAAACCTTGCATCTCAGTTCGTATATGCTACTGCTGTGCTTTTTGATGAGTTCCTGGCGAGCTTGCTTGAGCTCGGCGATCGTCTCATCATTCTTCTTTGCGTTGGATTTCTCGGCCTTTACGCAGGCTTCAAGCTTGCGTCGTTGGTTGAGAAAAGCGGTGAAGTTGACTTCGAGAGACTGGGCAAGGGTGAGAGGGTCGTCGGGATTGCTTAGGGGTGTGCTGGTCTCTGATGCTCGTGCGTTGTCTGCAGGTGCAGGATCTGCGGGTTGAGCTTTCACTGCTTCATCGTCTGTAGGTCCTCCAAGCTCATATTCATCAGGTCCAGGCTTTGGGGAGCTCTCAGATGACGAAATGAGCACAACCTGCTCTGATTGCTCTCGCGTCGGACAAGGAGAGGTCATTGCAAGTTCCTGCTTCGAGTGGATTGGCTCTGTGCGGTTTAAAGGCTGAGCCGAAAAGTAATTGCAAGAAGGCGCTTGAAGCTTGGGATCAATGGGGATAGCCTGATCCTTTGGCTTCCCAGTGGCAATCGTCTCGCCGCCCAAGCCGGCGTTTTGGGTGGGGGTCAAGACATGGGTAGCCATGTTCTCATATGCATCGGCCGGTCCAATCATCTTTATGAATTCCATACGGACGGTTGCGATGTCGACGCATCGAGGAACCCTCTCCTTAGCCATAAGGCATTTCAGACAGACAAGCGCATAGATCCCGCCGCCGGGACTGTCTATGTGAATAGGGCCTGGCTGAAAAGAATGAGTATCATAATCCGCAGAGACTTTGATATCCAACATACTTGTTTCACGAACATCATCCCTTTCATGCAGAACTTTCGTTGCGATCTCAACCAATCTACAAGTTCCTCTGCATTCATCTTGGTGAGATGGTTTGTCAGGTGGTGGACCAGAGTTGCCTTGCCCACGTCGAGATGACAGAGCGCCCATTGGTCCTCGTCCTGGTTGTAGACGAAGAACGCGATGTGTCGGGCTTTCAGAGCGGGATGTTGAGCGTGGATTTCGTTGGCTCCTGTGAAGGAGGAGCCGGGTGGGAAGATGTACCAATCTGAAGGGCGGGGGAATATATTCGCACACCGCGCCATGTCTTGGCTGTCCAGTCCAATGCCGTTTCGTAAGGCATCGATGGTAGTGCTCATAACCTTGGCTATATCGGTGCTCTGAGGCTGTCCTGTCTACTAGTGGACTCGGTGGCTCCAAGGGCTGATATCTCGGGCTGCTTTACGGGACGGCTGGGAGAAGGCGAGCGGCTTGCCTCAGCATGTGGCCGCTTTCGAGCTTTTCCAGGCCTTTTGGGAGGCGTGGTATGGTCAGGCAGGTCCTACGCGCTTGTCAGCTGAGTCACTCGATCCCTAATTTAGCTTGATTGCGCAAGCCCTTCTGTGATTCGTAAGAGACAAACAGTGCTTCAGAGATGGCTCATGGCACTTGGCACTTGCTGACTAGTTAGATGGCATGACAATGTTGGAAAGAGGCGCGGATATATACAGGTCGTACTAGGTGAACTGACGATATCTTGAGGTTCGGGCGTTGTTGTGGAAACAAAAAACACACAAACGACTGCCTGTCTGTACGGAGCAGAGCACTGTTGGTGGCTGTCAGTGGATTCCTCGGGCTACCTGTCGCACAGTGCCAGGCGGGATCTGAGGAGCCAATCATTCAGTTTCATTTTTGTGTAACGTGATGACAAAAGCTCTCGTTGCGATGATCGTGAATGAGAATGCACTTGGTGATGTTGAAAGAGATACTTATAGGGGTCTAAGAACCTAATTCAACGATTAAACGTGTTAGTGATGGGGAATAAATGCAGGAATGTGTCGTGCGAGTGCAAATGGTCCCCTATCGGCATCAATCCATTCCAAACATCTTTTGCACCACCACGACAATTTCACGTCAATATTACAGTCAGTAGTGCCGTGAAGAATAACCAGCCCTTGACCAAGCGTGAAGTCATTGCCCCCCTGGTTTGTAGCCATCAATCGAGCCATTGTCCATAAAATCCAGCGAAAGATGCAAATGCAACCGGTCGATCAGAGAAGATGCTGGTGATTGTGTCAATTGTGAAATTAATGATGGTGGTGACTCTGAGGAAATTGGGGTCAGGGGGAGCGGAAGGGGATGGTCTCCTTATAATGGTTGTTGTGATGTTTGTCGGCGGCACACATGTTTTGTTTGACGGTGAAACATGCCATGCACTCAATACAAACTACCCTAACCTAAACCTTTGGCTGCAAACAACTTCCAAAACAACAAAGGGAGCAATATTACCTTACTCTTGATATTCACCATAGTTGCCTTGTTCAGCAAAGCCTCCTTACATGGCCTCAAGTATCTGAGAAGCGATTTGCTTGCTTCTGTGAGTGAATGGGGCCTCCAGTACTTGAACAGTTGCTAACGTAGGTGCGGTACTATTCTATTCCTTCACATTTCAAAGGACTTGCCATCTGACAAGGCCTCTTCCATCCATCATGGCCAACTTGGGCACAGTATCGCTAAGATACAGCATCCTGGCATTCATATCACCCACCATAGCCGCACAATGCGTAGCAGCTTATCGCCAGTACCTGATACTCTCGTCAAGTGTAACCGTAGCTCACTTAATTGACTGTTTTCCAGTCTGGCAAACCTAGGTACTGAATATGGATGTTCTCAAATTCATTATATCCTGGCCGCTTCCTGGTCGTGTTGCCTGGGCTTGGCAAATCTGGCCATGTTCGGGAGTAAAAACACTTTGATTTCAGTCAAAAGGTTTGTTCATCCAACGAATAAATCGCACAAAGGGTCTGTACACAAAAAGATGTCTTTGTCATACTGCCGCACTATATAAGCCACATTGTTCTCCACCCCGGCCATCCTCAATTACCTCTCTTTCACCTCTGTCTATCTTTACGTCCCATTACACTTGCTCTCACCACATCAACCGCAATGTTCATATTGCGCGTCCAAAGAAATTGGCATCTTATGGCGCGGCAGATGCAGCGACTCCTCAAACGGATGAAGGATATGGCCGAAAAGCAAAACGCAGACTTCAACGATATCCTTGTAGGCTTGGGCATCAACATGGATTTCATCTTTGATCTAGGAAATCTTGCTCCCCTGTCTGAAACCACGGAGGTTGAACTGCGCTGGCCAAAAGAGTGGGTTGAGCCCAGAGGCACATTCGACGCCAACTTGGACATGCTCAAAAGTTGGGTCATTGATTGTTACTCAAGGCAAGAGGACGAGGAAGAGGCCGATGCTCCACGCCTGGTTAAGGGCCAAGGCTGTTTGTTTACGCCGCCTCGTCTGACTGAGAGACAAAAGCGAGACATCTTTAAACGTCAATGATGCCGAATCGATCTTGTCAACTTTGATCCCGACACCGACGACAACCGAATCCGACAGATTTGTATGGACTTTAAAGTATGAAGGGTATTTGTGATCATACCTTAGGCTGTCTGCATATACAGACTGTTATCCCGTTCCTGCACACAATATCCCATCAAGATCTAGCATCTTATGGCTATATCGTAGTTGAGAGGCCGGCCTCCGTCCCTTTGCCGGTGTTGAATCAAAGAGTGGTAATTCCCAGGTCATTCAACAACTGGAAACGATAGAGAGATGCTTTCGACCATACATTCCTATGCCCAAACTACCAAAGACAATGGAAGTTGGTGCAGACATGATAGCCCTAAAAGTCAATACACTTACTTAGATCCGTTCTGCTACCACTGTATCTTTATTGCCGTGTAATTTCATCAGATACTGAATGGTCCGACATTCAAGGGCTACCGGTATCTTTCTTTTCTTCCTAATAAAAGCCCCCCCTTTCTTAAACTCCCCTGCTGGGTCTGTTGACCCCAACATGGTGCTTAGAGGCCGTCTTCATCATGGAAGGGCGACGACCTTTGAGCCAGTCTCCTTCACGAACGCTAATGAAGAGGACATCACAGCGGCATCCTTCCAACAGTTTTCTCCATGTCCATTTCCAGTTCACGTTAGCGGAATCGTCATTAGCAGTGGCCATACTGTCCGTTGCGCTACATAGAGCGTTGAACCGTGCGGTACCCCATCTCGCGGGAGCATGAGGACCAAGGGAGAGAAGCTCGACCAAATGCCGGGTACCCCTTTTCGGCCATCCGATCCACCATACTCCTCTACCTCCCGCTTAAAAGAGCCAACCTGTTCCTCCAGATGAGTCAGATGCTCCTGCAAGGCCTTCCGCTTGGTGAGGTCTGGCTATAGCTGTGCAGAAAGATGACGAAGTTCGGATGGCACAGACTTCCGAGGGGGCGCGGAAAGATCAAACATATATTATCGGTGTTGTGTGAGGCTTTGAATCCCTAATCTCAGATTTACTTCCTTTGAAACCGCACATGAGCTTGATATTTTTTATTTGCAGGTGTTGATCTCTCAGGATAATGGTTGCTATTCTTAGTCATGCAGCCAGCCTAAAACGGTACGCGCGTACCTTCATCTTAGCTGAACTCACAGTCTCACAATACCGTGTCAACTCTTATCAGTACAACACATCCCCTCACCCACCAAATAACCCCAAATCGCAAACGAAATGATCAAGCTTGTCGCATTCGACCTCGATGGCACTCTCGCTGAGAGTAAGCAGGCAATTCTCGACTCAATGGGCGAAGCCCTAGCCGATCTTTTGACCGTCGCCCACGTCGCAGTCATTTCCGGTGGCGATTGGCCTCAGTTCCAAAAACAAGTCGCAAGCCGTCTTCCCGCGCGAGCTGTTCTGTCCAAACTCTGGCTCATGCCTACCACCGGCACAAAGCTCTACACGCACAAGGGCGATGAGTGGAAGGTTGAATATGCGGAACTGTTCAGTGAGGAGCAGAGGAAGGACATCATCGAGGCTTTCAACGCTGCTCTCGACGCAACGGGCTTCCAGCCAGAGCAGACTTGGGGTGAGCGCATTGAGGATCGAGGCAGCCAGATCACCTTTTCTGCACTCGGCCAACAAGCGCCTCCGTCGGCAAAGGAGGTTTGGGATCCCGATTTTGAGAAGCGAAGGATTATCCAAGCAGATTTGTACAAGCGACTCCCAGACTTGTCGATCAATATGGGCGGAGCGACTTCAATCGACATCACGCAAAAGGGCGTTGACAAGGGCTACGGACTGAAGAAGCTCTCGGCGGCGAGTGGGATTCCCCTGGAGCAGATCATGTTCATTGGAGATGCCATCTTTCCGGGTGGAAATGACTACCCTGCTAAGGAATTGGGATTGCACACGGTGCGAGTGAAGAACCCAGATGGTACCCTGGCTGCTATTGCGGGCATCGTTGCATGTTTGAGCGAGACTGGGCCTTTGCATTGACATCATACACCTACCACTGACAATTCACGACTGTGAAGGGAAGTAAACGCTTGCTACTGCTGAAGGAGATGAGCAGAAAACCTCGTTCATGTTGGGAGGGAAGCAGAGAAGATGGCAACAAACGACGGATCCTTCAAGTCATGAGGATACAAGATCATCACAGCTTATCTAAACCAATTGGCCGTCATACATGCAACTCATTGATAAATGCATATGTTCACGTGAGCGACATGACGTGCACCTTTATCAATCTGTCTGAATGCGACTCGTGCATCCAAATGCGTAGCAGAACTCACAAGGGCCATGACCAGAGCCTCTCAAACATTTCTTGTTCACTACATCCATACAGCGTTAACGAGTTAACCACATTTGGGGAAACTTGAGAATTCCATATGCAACTGTGACTTTCAGACGTTTGGTTTAGTATCATTAACGTAGCCAAATCCTTGCTAACCTGTGACCAAGTTGCCAGACTTCTGTTATTCCAGCCTGATGCAATGGACCGCGAATCTGCAGGTTCGACGAGTCAGTATGAGACTGCTAAAAACAGAACCTGGGTTTCAAGGTTCACAGAGACTCTGGCCTGATGGCTTGTCCTTGCTTTGCCCAAAGACGTCAACTCTCAAGAGTAGATGGTCTCAATGGCGAACCTCTCACAGGCCCAAGTGCCACTGGCCTCGAATATACTGACAAAGGTGACAATTAAGGAAGAAGAAAAGAAAACAAGAACTGTTTGCGGCATTTTCTACTTTTGAACGTAGGATTCGTGCCCAGTATTTTTCAAGGGGGCCCTGGTCGGAAGAGCGTTGATCCATGCGCAGCCAAGATGATATTGAAGTAATGCGTCTACTGAAGGATGGGTATCATGCCTTGGCCCTCGTTGATCGCGTACAATTTGGGAATATAAGTCATGTGCGATCAATTGCTTACCAACTATCCAAATTGCAAGATACAAAACTCATTGAAAACGCTAACTCAGATGTTGACCATGTCAATGTCGTACACCATCTGCTGCGTCTCTGAACCCCAGCGATCCATACCAAACGCCCACGCACCTTGCATAAACAGCCAAAGTCCCGTTTCCTTCAGCCACAAGCCCCATGGCCCTGTCTTTCTTCTCATCTTGGCATTTCCCGAAGATCTGTTTGCAATATCCTCAACTCTTGGTCTTCGTATGTCATCAAACTGCTTGAATGCATTCCCAAGCGACAGTTCCTTCTCGAGAAGACGAGCAAGGAGAAACGCGTCCTCGAATGCCATCGATACTCCTTGGCCTGCATGAGGTGGCATAGCATGTGCGGCATCGCCGAGAAGGAGAGTTCTTCCTTTGTACCATCTTCCTCCGGTGGGTAGCTTGTAAATCGGGTAGAACTTCACAGCTGTCGTGTTGCCAATAAGCTCTCGTAAGCTTTGGCCCCATTCTCCACCCGCATTTTGGAGAGTTTTGTGAAGTTGAGTCTTAAATCCCTCCACTTCCTCCCGTCGATGAAGTTCCCACCCATTACGGGAGTCCTCAGAGTCCGGCAGCGGTACTTCTTTAGACAAAAACCACAGTATCTCATCATCGGAGGCAGTGCATGTCATGACGCCAAACATACCCTCTTGTGTCATTGTGACATTCATGCCTCTCATTTCTTGTCGAGCTGCCTCGGAAACACATGAAGCTGAGACCAGTGCGCCGAGGCCTGACATCCCCGTGTATACAGGTGCCTGATCTGGATCGACATTCAGGCTTCGTACAGCAGAGTGAATCCCGTCGCAGCCAAGAAGAAAGTCTGCCGTATCGCTGGTCCCGTCAGAGAAGGTCACGGTGACTGAATCAGCCGATTCTGTGATGGAGATGAGTGATTTGCTGTAGTGCAACGCGATGCCAGCTTCAGTAACGGCTCCCAACAAGGTGTCGAGTAGATCAGTTCGCTTGATTCTCATGTACCCATAACCAGTCTGTTCTTCTGCTGCAGCAACCATGTCTCTTCGTCCCAGAACTCCTCCATTTATAGAGTGGATGGTCATGTTAGAGTGGCTGCTTCCGCGACCCTTGAGCTCTGAGTAAACTCCCAAGCGATCAAGAAGTCGCAGACCATTTGGCATGATGCCGATGGCGCTCCCCAATGTGGAGGGTGCTGATCGAAGCTCATAGACCGTGCAATCCACGTTCACTTGCTGCTGTAGGCGTAGAGCGGTTACGAGACCCGCGGGGCCTCCGCCAATGATGATGGCCTGCGGAGAGGTTAGCTTGGTTGGTAACCTGTAATTTGGGAAACTTGCCTTTGTTTGCTTCATTCTCCGATACAATGTTGATTGATGAGATGTAAAGTATTTTTGTCTTGTTCATTACAAATTGCAGTTGCCGTTTATAACTACCTCATGTGTCGGAGATCAGTTGCGGAAGTCCGCGGTCGAGGATTTCCCTTTTCGGCCATCCGTGAAAGGCTGTATCCGGACCGGACTAATCGGACATTAACTTCAACCCCGGTTGTGACAGCAGGAAATTGTAACAGATAATCAGTTATAATGGCACAAATCTCCAAGTTCAGACATGTATTGGGTACAGACGTCAAACAACGGCATGGGACTGCAGAGTTCTAATATTGACACCCCCACGCAAACTCGAATTGGGTATCTCCGTCATAAAGGGTTTGGACGGTACTAAAGAAATAAAGAAATATCCGATGTATCTCTTGTCTCCTACGACACAAGCATCATAGTACCTCCGTGCTACAACCCGCCCAACACCATGTTTCAAACTTCTTAACTGAAGTTGCTAGGATCAAAGTCGAGGTCTTGCAGAAGAGAAGTCCACTGGAACTCTTCAAGGTCAGGCACAGCAGCCAAAAAGTCTGACCAGAGCTGGTGCGAATGTTCGTCCCCGAAACCGTCTTCCTGCATGCCCACTGTAATATCATTCATGTCTGTGAAAGCACTTTCAGGAACCGAATCCAAGTTCCCGCTTGATGTTCCAGTCGGCGAAGCTGATGTCATCGCATTCGCACGCTGCTTCTGTAGAGTCCCCATGACCTGTTCCATATTCTTCTCGATACCTCTGATCAAACTCTCCGCGTTCTTCCTCGATTTATTCAGCGTCTCGTACGCGCCTCTGACCTTTTCCTTGATGGCTTCAGCGTCGGGGGCATCAGGATTGTGAGATAGGTCGACTGCCAACGCTACAGCGGCTGAGGTGACGTGCAAAAAGATTACCCAATACCTCTCAGGTCTAAAGTGAAGCTTGGCAACCGGGTCGTCCATCATGCGTCTGAGTTCCAGGATCTTGTATGCTGATGTGAGGATCGTGGTTTGAGAGTAAGAATATCGAGGATCTGAGTACGCTGCGAGGTGATAAGGACGATGAAGCCGACAAATGCGTGCATGGATGCCGAGATGGAGACTGATTCGCTGCCAGTAGATAAACGGCCTCAATTCGCATATCTCTTTGGATTTCTGCATACTTTCCGGGTCGAGCTTGCAGAATACGGGAAGGCCTTTGGCAAAGTCCTGCAGTTTTCTATCAAGCTGCAGAATGACTTCGTAGTCTTCTTCGGGGGCGTCGTCGGCCAGGGGTGTGATCGCATCGATAATCTCGCGAGATATTTCTGCCGTTCTGAGTCGCAGAAAGAAGAATGTCATGTCTGTTGGCACGAAAATAGGTAAATCGGGCATGTCGCCTGAAATCGTGAGCGCAGCATCGTCGACGTTACGTGGTTGCTTGACTCTCATCAGCCTCGGGATGAATGTGTAAATACCCTCCTGGGAACTCCCAGAGAACGAGGTCAACCTGATGAAGAGTCAGCTAGATTAGCTAGTGATGATAGAAAGGATGCGTTACCAGTCAGAAGCAACCATGTTCCACCATATACGTCTCTGTACCTCCAAGTCAATATTGTTGACGGTGCTTATGTCTCGCTCTTTCTGTGCTGCCGGGCTGTCTAAGCGATGAATCATCATTTCGCGGCACATATTGTAGCATCGGCTTCTGAGACTTAATGCCTTGATCGGGACGACATCGTCGGAGTTGATGGCCACGTGCGCGAGCGTACATATGGCTGAGACAGCAGTGACCGAGGGCGGTAGTGGTATGTCAGTGTCTTCAATTATCGACAGAGCAGAGTGAAAGTAACAGTCAAAGGCCGACACGGCGTTCGCTTTTGTTGCTTCAAGCCTATGCAGAAGTTCATCTGTCCAGGCCAAGGCCGCCCCAGCAAAGATACTGAAAAGCATGAGCAACTCGTCAAGCTTTGGAACTTGTTTGTCAGAGCTTATGCAGCTATAAACGAGTGATCTAGTCGATGGTACGTGTAGGACACCGAATGTAGGTTGGATAGTGTGAATGAAGTGTTCGCATAGCAGATGTGCTTGATGGGCAGGCGGAATATTCGACGTCAAATGGTTTAAGCGCGCATTGACAGAAGCAGATTTGTTGCTTGGAATAGCTTCAGTGTGGCAGTTAAACAGCTTGCGGTCTGTGTGGTATGATCAGCTTTGGGCGGACCGACGTAGCAGGACTTATGCTTGAGGCTCGTACGGGAGGGGGTTGATTCGGGCTGGGTAAGCTGCGATACGTGAGTTCCGTTGGGAAAGACAGCTTTCTCTAGTATAGTTATCCTGTCAAGCACTTCCTTGTTTCTGGCGCCGTTAGCACGGCGAGTGAGTGCATGTTAGGAACAGGATGACCGACAGGTCCAACTGTTTCAGAGGAGAGAAGGCCAAGGTGCTCTCGTTTGGGTCGACTAAAGCATCACCGAGGTTCCGTTCCGGTAATGCCTCACTCTCTAAAGACTTGGTTGCTCGACTGCCATTCTCGTAAACGCACGTGAGATGCCGCTGAGTACAGTTCGAACAAGGCTGATTGCGATCACAGCGCCGCTTCTTCTCGCGGCAGGGGCGGCACGAAACTGGCAGCCGAGATGCCCTGTACGTCGACATGATAGGCGCTCCGGAGTAATTGCGCTTCATCGTGCGAATCGTGCGCGCATCGGCATCGGCATCGGATATCGATCAATTAACAGGGTCAGATTCATGAAGCGGAGATGTTGGGTCGAAGCCGCGGGTCCGCGGAGTAGAATTGACAAATGCGGTTAGAAGAAACGAGACATCTTCACGTGATGCTGACATCTTGCAGCTACCTACCCTGAGGATCACCAATGAGTAAATAAGTAAATGATGACACAGGTAGAGCAACAAGGGACAGAATATTAATTATGTTATTATTATCAAGCCACGCTCATAATACTAATGTTTACTCCATTCCTGAAACCTTCCGCAAGTAAAGCCGGTTGATCATCTCAGTTCTCTCTGCAACAGATGTTAGCTTCATTATAGCAAGTTCCAAGGTTTGTTAGACTTACAATATGGCCAATTCAAGATCACCTTGGATCTTCGCTTTCAGTTGTAACTCAACATCGAGATCCATATCCAATCTCACACGAGGTGCGCTGCTTTTCTTTTCCGTCTCTTGATTCGCTGGTAGATCAGGCTGCTGGCCTTGGGGCTGATTGATGTCTCCTTGAGATCCAGTGTTGGATCGATCGACCGTGTTATTCTGTGAATTTCGGGTCATTTGTTTTGATTCATTCTCGCTAGAATAATCGCTCTGATCGCCGGCGGTTGAGCGAGTTTCTCGATTTGTTCTTTCGGTTGCCATTTTGGGTGTCTTGAAAGATGATTGAGTGTGATCTCGAGTGGTAGGTACTTGTGTTATGCTTTGAACAAATTGTTTTGGTACTTAGACTATTGAAGTTAGGAAAACTCAGAAATCGCTCTGTTCTCCCTTCATGAGTTGATATGATATCTGGGTGGCGATTGGAAAAGTGGCGCTATGATGTCAATGCCCCCGCCTTCAAGCAAGGACAGGCTTCATCCAACACGTGACCATGATGTCGATGAGTATTATTCTGTCGAACGATTGGTGCCAAAACTGTTGCTAGATTTCTATGGAAGATGGAGTTGCATCGTAGAACAGCTTGGGGCAGAAGGCTGAGGAATCGTTCCTCAGAGATCTGGCCAGGCCTACAGGCTACAGCACGATACCCCTGTCCCCAACTCGTTCAATGACTAAGGCAGATCAAAACCACCAGCCCCAGGACCTCCCTTCGCAAGAGGATGGAACTCAAAAGACCCAACAAATATGCCCGAATCCAAGTATTTCTTTGCCCATTCCCTCACATGCTCTGAACTAACATGCGCCGCATACGCGTCTCGATCAGTGAACCTTTAGCATTCAAGTCAGCTACAGTCGTGCTTCTCATACCTGAAGGACTTACTTCTCAATGCAGACGAACTTATCTTTACCCTCAGTCTTGTAGATACAGGTTCTTGGCCTCTGGTTCCTTCAAGGTCGCTTCGGCAACTTCGGCCAGACAGGCATGGGCCTGACTATTGAGAAAACAGTGTGGGCATAACAGTGTGATGGGGCTCATACCTCGGCAATCCTGTCCGGATTCACTACGATGGTGGAAATAGAAAAGTATTCCCCAGAGTCTTCAGAGGCCATATTGAGTCGAATTGATGAAAGTATGTAGCGCAAGACTTGTTCCCGGTCTTGGGAGTGATTTGGGTTGCGATGAGAATAAATGGGGGGGCGTAAGCACTACCATGGCTGAACTCCGCGGAGTCAAGTAAGAAGTGCTCGTCAGCTTTTGCTGACAGTGGTTCCACCACTGTTCCTTTTGCCGGTAAGACTGTAGGATTCACCAATGTCACCTCACAAGAAGTGAACCTTGTAGGGAGGTATAACTCGTCTCCCCGACTGGATGAGCATCTCAAGTTGGTTCACATAAAAATCAACGATTAATAAGCGTAAATATGCAATGTCGCGCTCTCTCGACTGATATCGGGTATTCTAAACTGTATACAAGATTATACAGGCGAGCCAGTCTATGTTCGCCATACCAATTGGCCATAAATCAGCTCGCCAACGCTCCTTCATTAGTTCATATGCTCAATCAAAAATCATACAATGCCTTCACTAAGTGTATTCCTGCTCTTCCGTCGCTTCAGTCAACGTCAAGTCCAAGTCTCGTTGATTTCCCTTCCAGGCGTTAGGCTCACTGGTCATCTCGACTTCTTTTCCGCGCGTAGGCTCATTTTGTGAGCTCAGCCTCTGGAACTCGCCCGCCAAGGCTTCCATGCCGATGTCGTCCATGCTCTCGCTCGCTGAATCGAGGTTGATTGGGTAAAGGCTGCTATATGTGCCCTCTTGGTTGAGCGCCCGTGTTGTAGCTCTGATGTCCTCAATCATGCTGTTGTTTGTCCAACCTTCACGTTTGAAGGTTCCGTTTTGCCAACCTATTGTCATCAAGCCTTCGGTGATACCTCGGAGCCCCTTGCACCAAGATGCTATCGACAAGCATCCACGGGCCGCTAATATGAAGTAAAACTGAGCGTCGGATGTACCGGGATTTTGAAAGACTTCGTTGATGAGTGTGAGAAGTCCAGGGGTGATGAACATGGTAAGGTTCGTTAATTCGAAGTGTTTCCTGTATAGATATATAAGCCGTTTGAGTTGATGAACGGATGCTTCGTGGGTGGCAGTGGCAAGTTCGCTTCCCTCGGCGTCTTCACGGCTTCTACGACAGAGAAACGGGCGCCACATGTCTATTACTACTGTCTGGTACCAAATACTGCGACGATCAGCTGACAACCTTCTGGTGGATTTTGCTCGACTCACTGTAGTACCAGAACATGGTGGGGGCAGTTTTCACTCCTCTGTACGTCCTCTGGAAGGATACTGGCCCAGTCAAGCAACAGTTGATACATTCGATGTGCGTGTGACATTGGCAGACGGCTAAAGTGGCTATAACCTTCATGAAATGCTTGATGTATGATGACCCAGAACTTGGATATCCATGTAAATGTGCTTCCCATATGATAATTCAGGGGCGGCCCGGATACATCTCCTGGTATAGGTAAAGATGGCAGATGTAGTATTCGGTGTTTTGCTCGGAAGTTGATACAATGTAGACTACATCGAATCAGTATGAATGTCTGGATGGTCGGGATAATGATACCAACCTGTGCCAGCCAAAGGCACCCCAGGCAGCAAACGATGCTGCTGTCCTTGTTTCGTCGTCATCGTCGTTGAAATCAGGTACTGATGTTCCATCATCACTGAACAAACCAAGCCCACGACCTATTTGTACACTGGCGTCGAGATAGAAAAGGCCAACTTTGTCTTGGCCATGCTGGTTACAAGTAAGGACAAGAAGCATTGCTGATGATAACGTAGTGATAGCAGTATGATTTGTTAAATCCTTCCATCGCCTCTTGGCCTCTCTTAAAAAGGCAAGAGAGAGTGTTTGAGCTCGTGGCTCAAACTGAGAGTAAGAAGCCTGCCCGTGTCAGCAAGCATCTAGTCAAGGGCAAGGGGGACAGCTTACGCAGGCCCAGGCAAGAAGTGAGCTGACGAGAAGTTGTGAGCAGAAGCGACCTCCGCCTGCCACAAAGTCTCGAATAAATAGATCAGCATCGAAAAATGCTAGTAGAGGGTGTTCGTTAGCTAGATAGAAAGATATTGCCTGCGCAGCCAGGCTTTCGGGTATAGGTATGGAAGTCCACTGCCATATTTGAAGAGACTCTAGCCGAGGGTCGACGCCAGTATCTCCAGTGGTGTCGCTTGGCGTCGAGAAAGATTCAGAGGTCGTCGGTGTCTCCGATCTTGGACCGAATTCTATTGGTGTAAAAGGTGTCAAGGGTGCTGTAACTTGTTGATTCAAAGATGCCAGGGCCCGTTTGTTAACTGCGAGTAGACCAAGATCTACATTCTTGATATCAAGAGTTTCCAGTACTGGAAATACACCAGAAAATCGCATGTTTAGGTCCAGCTCTATTGTCGAATCCACTGAAGTTCCCGCGAGACTGGTGGCTAGGGGGTCGGTTGGCGAAGGTGGCTTTATGATGCCTGAGTCAAGAACTTGAAGGAATTCCGATACAGAACCACTGCTGCGCAATGTCTCTAGCAGATGTTGAGCTTGCTCATCGGGGCAGTCCTCAAGATCTCCAATGCCTGAAAGAGATCTTTGGAGCCCTTTCTCAGCTCTATAATCTTCTCATGAGAAACTTCGGCACGATATACACAGTGCTGTCTTCGGCTCGCGCAGGCCGAACATGTTGGTTTACGACCATCACACTAGAGGTAATAAAGTCTGTTACTCATACATGACACCAATATCCTTTAAAGCGGCAGGACAAACCTTTGATTTCCGGACGCGGCAGTTGTTGCATGCGACTGATGTCAAGGCTGTCCTAGGTATGTCGGAGACATCGAGAGGCGCGTATTGAGGTTCATGTTGTGATTCTTGGAGCTTTCTGGGGAGCAACTGTCGATTAGACTTTTGGTGTTCTTGTGCTCGTGTAGGCTTATTTGAGCTGCTCATGAGAATTTCGATATCAAACAAAACCGAGTGTAGATTCAAAGGGTTTAGTTGTTCTTGAGAATTTGCCTCCGAGGGGCAAAAGAGGAATGAGACTTTGCTGGGGTCAGCTGCCAGTCCAAAGGAGAAATGATAGGCAACTATTTAGAGTGAGATAAGATGCTGCAGAATGATCGTGTTGGTTCGAATAGACTTGAGCCAGCTGAAAGGTTGATACAGGGAGTGTCTGTGTGTCGCGTGTCGGCTGTTGAGAACGAGACAGAGCGTGTGTGATTGATTGACCCCATTCCGTCTTGAAAGACAAGGCCAGGCCAGGCCAGGGAGGAGAGGACCCCGCCTCGCATTTCCTCCGGCATGGTCTGATTGGAGGATTCTGCATAATTTGGGCTATAGTCATACGCTATTGGCATATCCCTGTTTTTGCAGACGTCTGACGTCACATCGGTCCTTGTTAGCAATTCACCATTGTTTACCATTGCTACAGATCTCGGTAGACGATGCTGAAGTCGAGCTTAGATGGCATCAGATCGAAAGCTGGAAGGCTTTACTTACCGAACCGAGGAGTAGCCACTTCAGGTCAGTTCCGGTCACTCCACAAACCGCTTCCAGACTTCCCCGCCCGATTGGACACTGTAAGACTAACTGGTCTGTGGAATCCGATGGTTGTATCAATAAATTCGACTCAAAACTTACCGAAATACTATATATACGACTTACCTTTTACTTTTCCGACAGCTCCAACCTCAGCTTGGCCTGATTAGCTAAATGAATCAAAAACAAGACTCCAATCCCGCCTCAAAGCTGTGCGCTAGGATCCAAGAACGGGAGAATTCCGTTCTCCCGCATGAAGACCTTGTTGATATGCCGATTCTTCTCCTCCTCGGTCTTGGGTCTCTTGCTTCTCTTCTTCATCTTATTTTTGAACGAGCCCTCAGAATCACTGCCCAACGGAATGTACGGCCAGATCTCCTCCGATGGGAGACCTTGGGCCTCAGAGTCTTCGGTGACGTGCTCACGGTTGGACCCTCCTCGATGTCTCGAGCCACCGTGCTTAGAAGAAGGGGGCTCGGTGACTTGTTTCTTTTGAATCTCATAGTTGAGCTTCAGAAGCTGTTCCTCAATGAGATCTATGATAGCACGGGCTTCTTCGTGTCGCTCGAGCAAGATGTCGATTATGCGAGGCATCTTGGCCTCCAGATTGGTGGGCTCAACGAACTCCATCTCTTCTGTGGTAATACTAACCCCGTTCGCCCAATCCTCAATCGTCTCTACAAGCTTGTCAGCGTTGTAGTAGTGTTCGACAACGTCTTGGGACATGACAGACATGGTTATCCTATTTTTTTTTGTTATAGAGTCGCAGAAACTGTGAGAGGAATGACTGTTTATGAAGGGCGGGATATGTTGGAGCGAGTCGTAGACTGACCATGAAACTTATGTCAGGTTTATATACTTCATTCGCGCAGTACAGGCCCAAGGGAGTGAAACAATGAAAGACCATTCGAATTACTTGCATAGCATTGAATAAAGCGACAACCGTTGGTTGTTCTCTGACCTGACCAACTTTGTCTTCGAACAATACATGTTCAAGGTTCAAGGTTCAACTTGGTGGCTGAAGTACAAGTTAAAGTGAACAAGACCCAAACAACGCCGTTGCTTTCATCGGAGCACCAGAACAAAGAGGCCAAAACTGAATGGTGAGTCCTGGTCAATCGAGCCTTTATCGATCAGCAATCTGATTTGTGCTACGAGCGATATTGAGCATCAGCACTAGCTTGGGTGAGATGGCCGAGTTGGTTATGGCGCCAGGTTAAGGTTAACCTTAACACCAATTTCCTGGTGGAGCAATCCTCCTGGGTTCGAGTCCCAGTCTCATCAAAGAATTGTCTTTTTGGGGGTATCAGTTAATAAGTACTGCATGTTTTTATTTCCCTTATTTTTCTTAGTTCAAGTCAAGCCCTGTAGTTTTCACTGAGGGCCAGGCGTGCCGGGAAGGGCCGTCGCGGCGAGGAACGAGATGATAGCGCTGGGGGGAATCATTGTCTATATAATCTTTACTCTAAATGCAATAGAATCTCAACGCTATTTCTACCACATAATCCATGTAATAACTCCTGTGAAAACAATCAAAGACGAACTGAAAGCGTTGTGTAATCCAAAACGCGATGCTAAAGAAACAGGTCTCGTCGAAGGTGTCGGTGCAGAAGAGCTCGTGATGCTGAGGAACGTCTTCTGGTTCGGAGTGGCGGCGTATGCATCAGTGTTGTAAGTCGAGTTCAAAGAGATTCTTCCAACGACCTCATCCGACTCGAGGCGAATATGCGACTCGATTTCAAGATTCTCAAGGCCCTCTTGTGTGACGACGATTTGGCGGCCGCCTCGGATCCAGTCTCCGTAGCCACCGTAGCCGGTATGTTGACCGTAGCAAAGATTGATGCCGTTGCCAGGAAGGTCCATATCGCCAACCTTATCGTCCCACTTGTAACACCATGAGTTCGCGTGATCGTGGCCGGAAAAGAGGCCAATGAAACCAGGCGTCGCAACAAGAGCTTGCATCAAGGGCAGATCTTGATCGCTGTAATCACAGCCTCCCTTCTTGTCTGCGCACCACCCCGCACCTTGCTGAATGACTGTTTCGTCATTGATACCAGGGTGATAGTTCTCATCAACGCCATTGTTCTGCAGCATCAAAGAAGCGTACACGGGAATGTGAACAAAGGCCAACGAAGGAATGTTCTTGCCGTATTCCTCGCGCAAATCAGCATTGGTCTCGTTGAACCATTCCACGACACTTTTATCAACCCAGTTAGGCTGAGAACCGCCTTGGTAGTAAAAGCCACCTCGGGAATCGAAGAACCAGAGTATCAGCTCGGGTGTGCAGTTTGAACTGCAGTTCGATGCGTGTACGGGGAGGTAGTAATTCGTTGTTCCAGCATCGCTTCCTGGAACCATTGAATCTGTTCGAGCTCCAGGCCATGTATGCTCGCGCTCCAACATGGCGGTTCCATTGAGGTTGCGATTGTGATCATGGTTTCCGTACGTTGAAGCCCATGTCATGTTTCGATCTACCATCGGGGAGACGATTTGATCGATGTACACGGTACTGTTGTGGATGAATGTTGATTCGCCGTTGATAAGGTCGCCGTTTAGGACTACCAAGTCTGGTAGCTCGGCATCGATCACGTCGCCCATGACCTTGACGGTCCTAGCATCTTTCTCGGGTCCTACTGAAGAGGCATCTGGATCTTGGTCAGTGACTTTGTGTCGGTTGTTGTAGCTTCAATGCCGTACCTTCAGCGAAATGGAGATCTGAAAAGACTGATATTTGAAATGTTCCGTCGCTCTTGAACTTCAATGAGTCAAGGTTGCTGTTGTCAACCTGATCACGCTGAGCTGCAGCTCGTAGCGATTGCCCGGCGAGGAAACTTGTGAGAGCAAGTGATCGCAGCATCATGGAATATGCAGTGATTCGTGAAAGAAGAAACAGTACCTCGAATTGGGTCGGGTATAGCGCCTACCTCAAAGGCTTGAGAGTGTACAACCATCAAACCTTCGAGAAGGGCGGGAGATATGATGGGTTTTGATAATTGCAGCAAACACCAAGAAAAAAAGAAATCAAGCGACTATGACGCGTTGAGATGCTGGGCCAAGCCATGATGCCAAGCCATGATGGGGATGCCATGCTCGCGTGTTGTGCTACTCGACTCGGCGTCCGAACTAATGAATTACGCGGTCACTCTTCAATGATTCGTCCCTCATAAGCAACTGTTGGCCTCGGAAACCTAAACCTTAACTTTAGATCCCTTGGCGTGGCTTGGGCATGAGCTTCGGCCAATAAGTGCCCTGCAAAGAGTTCTTGGCAGGCTCGGTAAGTATGCCAACTGATTTTGCCGACCTATCTCTACGGGGTTATGAAACCGCTGACTCGCTAAATCCGACCCTGATACTCTACGGATTTTAGCTGTTCGATCACTGTTTTTCCGTAAACTGGGGTCGTTTCATGGGAGTATGAGGATTTGCATCGGCTGCGACCGACGTGGTTTTGTTGGTTTTGCCTTTCAGCTTTAGTGAGGCTTGGGGGGACCTGAGCGGGCTGACCGGATTTAGGACACCTAGACTAGACGTACTGTGCCTTAGGTACCTTAGCAGTCCCGATTCAAAGATCTAGCGCATCACGCCCAAATCTGAGTCAGTCTCAGCACAAACATCCATGACATCAACTGCCAAGACTTTGCCCTCACTAGCAATTGAGTCTGCAATTGATGAGGCCATGCGAGCCGCGTCACTCTAACAGCAGGCTGCATATGATTTCCAAGCAATTACTCCATTGACCAGAACCGATTGGGATAAACGTTTACGCACTGACTGAAAAACAAAAGGGCGGGGTTATGGTTATTGTAATCATGGCTGCTCTCCCACTCTCCTCCCACTCGGCCACTGTCGATCGATCATCAAAGAGATGGGGTAGAACCCATGCCAAGAGCTGCCGAGAAGCAGGGAATCGCTCCGCTCGCCGATGAGCCCCGAGGTGAATGCGCGTATATCGCACTGAAGAGTTTGTCAGTCCGCAAAAGGTCATACGATAGCCTCAATTGATCCATCCAGTGTAGAGCTTGGGCGATAATGTCGTCGCAAATTGTTTGGCCCCATACGAGATTACTTATGCAGCCTGCTGATAACCAGATCCACCATCTTCGGCTCTACCCGGTGTTGCAAACTCTATCATATTGACATCCATCCCCTTGACGGTCCTGAATAATCAAGATCGACAACGGAATCAAATAACATCCGGTGCCGGCCTATCTAATAAGAGAATCAAGAAGGGTGGAAAATTGGGGTGATTATTCATCTGACGCCTTGGGACCGTCAAGGGGATAAGGCATTTGCAACAAAAGTATACGGTCTTGCCGTTGGGAACTCAAACTCTATGTGCGAATACCGCCTTACCATGCCATGCGTTCGTTGACTTGCACCCCAGCCCCCCGATTTATAACCCCCCGATGCGGTATCGGCGACAACATGCAATAAACGCATCAGAATTACATGCATGATATTGAGTAAACCAACAAAAGTCCGTCGCATTACAATCATTACTGTCATACATAACTATCTACAGAGAATCGACATCAATCTCCTCATTCTTCCTTTTTCTCTCCCTCGTCTTCATCCCCCTCGACGTCATACGGGAACAACCATCCATTGTCCTCATCATACTCATCCACAAATGTCGTTCCATGAAGGTTCTCATACCTCTCCATGTCAAACTCATCATCACCAGCTTTTCCGTTGAGGATATTCCCAATCTTGTTGGCGATATCGCGACCTTCAGTGTATGCGCCGTGCAGGAACCCAAAGAACTCCGCACTGTTAGCTTCTCCCGCGAACCACAGTCGCTCAACGTTGGCGCGCATGTTTTGATGCTTTTCAAGAGTCATGCCGACGGGCCAATTGCTGTAGGAGCCATATGCCCAACTACGTATCGTTAGTCCACGGGTTATTCGACTGTGAGCGGGTTGTTCTGGACTTACGGTTCTGTGCTCCAGCGCGGGTAGGTAAATGCAGTTGGTGTCGTCACATTCTTATCGGGAAACATTAGTCTCAAGACATCGAGGATCTGTTCCATCGTCTCATTGTTGGTCTGACGCTCTACGCGCCATGCCTGCTCTCCAGTAACAGTTCCGAAGAGAATGTTGGAACCCGGCGCAAACCCCTCGGGGTTGAGGGACTGGAAGAGAGGGTATCGGCCGCGCTCGAGAGGATCGGCATAGAGGAAGAATTGCGTTTCGTTATCCCAGAAAGCCTCTTCGAACTGCATAAAGATCTTTGTGTACGTGCCCATAGCAAACTGATCAATGGCACTTTGCTTCCAGTCGGGGAGAGGAGGGCTGAACTCGGTTGTGTTGCTCTGTAACACGCCTAGCGAAAAGGTACAGATGGCGTAGTCGGCCTGGATACAATCGCCCTTGTCCGTTGTGATTGTCACGCCGTCCTTTCCGTATTTGACGCCTTCGACAGTTGTCTTGAGTCGGAGCCTTGCATCACCGTTCTTCAGGAATGTCTTGGCCTCCTCTTGTATGATGGTGCTGAAGCCACGCTGGTCAACGACGAGGTTGCTGACATCACTGAAGTAGCCGAATGTTGCATTGCCACCAGCCACTCCGAAGATGAGGCCACTCTCGTCAGGTGTCCAAGCGGATTCGAAATCCCATTTCCACCAGTCTGCGGCTTGCGCGTGCATATCGTCCTTGTCTGGACGCCATCCTGCTGAGCGAATAGCAGCACGTACGGAAGTATCTTGCAAGTTGCCAAGCAGGAGACGACCAGATTCTGCTTCAGCCTTGCTGTAGAGCTCTTCCAGGTCTTTGATCGTGCTGCTCCAGTTTGTCTGTCCTTTGTGGTCAAATGTCAAGTAGTTGTCGTAATCGGACTCATGCGATTTCAAGTCATACTTCTTTGCCAATTGCCAGATGGGATTCTCATGTGTAGCTTCTGATCCGATGCCCTCAACCCAGTTGGCGCCAAACTCAATAGTGTAGGGTTGTCCATCTGCTTTCTTGCCAAATGATTGTTTCCTCATTCGCCCGCCAATGTAGTCATTGTGCTCTACAATGATGAACTGGTCGATGCCTGCTTTTGTCAAGTTTTGAGCTGCTGCTATGCCAGCAACACCAGCTCCGAGGATAGCGACCTTGGTCTTCGTGCAGGATCCCTGCTTCTCCCGTGGAAGGACGGCAGAATGTACTGTTGTCAATAGAGTTGTGAGAACAGCTGTAAGCTGTGTGATTGAGTACCTCATCTTGCTGGTTTGATCAATTATTGGGATATAGGCAAACGTGGGTTGATGGAAATATCAATGAAGACTGAAAGAACCGGAACAAGGACGGGCACTTGGCCCTTTATGTTGCGCAAGCTAGTATGTTATCCTACTCCAAAGATAAACACCCCTCACTTGAACGTTAATCAAGCGACCGCCATCCATACCAATGTTTAAGACCAAAGGTAAGTTTCCTAGGCTACGATGCATGTCTTGGTTCAGCTTCTCACTAGCTCGGATCACCTAGCAACCCCGACCAGACCAAGTCGCGATTGCCTGTGCAGATCTGGAACCAGCTTCCCCAATAGGCAGCTGGAAACTGTCGAGTGGTACAATTGATGGGCTCCTAAATCACGAGAGAGTTCAGCTGTGGCCCAGACCTCCTCGAGGCCGTATGTATTCTGGCCTCGGGAGGAGCGTCAAGGGGCCTGGGCTAGCGTGAACTAAAAATCCCGCAATTTTTCCAATTACCAGCGACAGCCAATCCAGTAGTCTGTTGCAGAAGCTTGTTTTTATGTCTAACTACTCCGTAATATCCCTGGTAGTTCTCTGGAGAATTGATCAAGCTATGTCACCCCCTTGGTGATAATTTCATGTCAAACTGTTTCGGATTTGTGGCTTGCTGAACCGGCGAGCCGACTTGGTTCTGCGACATATTCATTTAAATGTGTCAGAACGGTAAAGAGAACAATCTCATGTCAATTGTCTGCCTCGCATTCAATTTCCTTTCTCAGCTTTGACCTCTTTTGCCTTCTTGATTGGGATTTGGCATGAAGCTATCGAGCGGTGACTCCGATAGTGTCCGTCGGAAGCTAAGGTCCGGGGTCTTGAATCAATGCGCATGAGAAGTATTGCCCCGAAATAGAATGGAACATGTGTAGATACGGCTCGGATTAATAGACCGGGCGATTGTTACGGACTTCAATGTCTCGTCGCTAGGTATACGATTATCACATGATGCAATTCAGAATCAACCAGTTTTCCATGCAGATCTGACACATTTAAAGTCCCGAACAATATAGTCTACGCTGGCGTCTTCGATGTCTGAGGGCTATTGACACTATGTTCTCGGAACCATCGCAATTCATGTCATGACTGATGCAACACTTTCCCGTATGAAGATATCAACTTTCATTTCTCGCCCTGCATCATTTTCATGAAGACCTAGGGATACTGTTAGTTACGTAGACAAGAATGAAACAGGCAGGAAAGCTAACATCAGGGTTGATCTCAACACCAGCATTTTGCATTTCGGTCGTCAACTACAATCCCAGTTAGCACACAATTCAAGACTCGGACGGCATACATACCGTTGTCGCTGCATCACGAAACTCCTTGTCCATCATGAGCTTCATGATGTCCATCTTACTCGGTGGCCCTGAAGTGGCAAGCCCTGCGCCAGATAATCAGCCGAAGTCACAATTGATTCACCAAACTTCCATACCCTTGCTCTTGATAATGTCCCCCATCTTTTGCATAGCCTCGATGGCCGGAGGATGACGACTCAGCTTCTCAAAAGTCTCACGAATATGAGGGTCATTCATCATTGACTCGAGCTGCTGCATGTTGGGAGGCTGATCGGCAGAGGCGAAGCGACGCGGCGTCACATGGATCTGACGCGTCGCTACGCGCAGCATAGGGCGGGAGATGATTCGTCGAAGAGCAAACATGATGGGCTGTACTGTTGGTGTTGAAGATGGTCCAGAAATGAGATGAGTAGAGGCTGAAAATTGATATTGTCGCGAGATGACATCAGGAATCGGCCAATGAACAGCGGGGTTTGGTGGCTTATCTTATCTTATCGCTCTTTATCGCGCCGCTAAGCTCCTCCATCGCGTCCTCGAAATCGACACCGACATCACCACCTTCATTCTTGTCCGACTTGTCAAAGATTCCTCAAAGCAAACTTGGTGGTTTCAAACTTGTTATACTCAAAGAGCTGATAGTTTCTTGTAGTAAAAATCTCGGTCTGACCAATCTCACTATTCTTCCGCTTAATGTTCTTTGCAATTGCCCGAAAGACTGAAAACAATACACTGTTTGTATTTTGGGATCACTCGAGAGTTATTAAAATCTGATTCTATTGACATAATGATAGTGATTCTCGATTTCCTCAAGAAGCTAGTACATGCTAAGCTCGATACTCACGCAGATGCATGATATCCTCCATTTCATCCCTGTACCGTTCTTGACCAGGCGTCCTGGATGAACAATCAAAAACAAGGCCATGACCAGGAACATAAGTAAGGCGTCAAAGAGGTATATGAAGACTTCGTGAGATATGACGAAACCCCCCTGTCCTTGAAGATGCTCGACTGCGCGGACAATGCTGCGAATGATCATGATGACCGTCACGGCCTCGATGGTTCTGAAGTATCGCCGCCACCGTACCAGGGACGAATCCAAGAACGGTCTAGTTTCTTGTCTTATACGTATATACAGATACAGCGAAGTGAGAATAAAGATGCTCAAGGCGCAAAGTTGAACTATCAGACCAGCAATAAGAATAGTTCAGCCCGTAGTAATGGCATCTGATTCGCCAGAAGCAGGTATGATGGCACCTGTGAACTGGCTGACAATGCATGCGATGTCGATGAGGACGTACAGCTTTGTCAACCATCGAAGACTTATAAACGAAAGATGTTGGGAGTCAAGCGCCGTGGCAACACGTCGAAGACTCATGTAGATCGTCGCGGCTAGGAAAGGTGTCCCGGCGAGAAGAAGGACGTTCTGGAGGATAAATGGACCTGCTTTATCGGGGGTATCGTGGGCTTGGGCTGGACCGAAGCAACCGAAGATCTCACCTGGAGCAGTGTCAGGAAGTACCAGCGCAAAGGCTATGGGGTCTACTTACAAATGCCACCGAGGATGAAAGGGATGAAGAACCAGGCTCGAAGGATGGAGAGGAATACGAGGTGGGCTAAAGTGGCAATACTGAAGAGAACAACGAAGGAGATGGTGGCAGGTTTGTTTGGCAAGTATTCGAAAAAGACGATCTGAGTCCCATTGACAACGGGTCCGTATGGTCCATCTCCGCTCATCTTCGGATACGAAAACTAAAAGGAGGGTAACGATATGTATGTGAATAACGACGTCAATAACAGGCAAAAGATTTTCCAGCGGATAATTGAGATGCTTTTGACAAAGGCAAGGTTTCGAGATGAGCAAGATTCTTCTGGGGGGACAGAGACATTTCGGCTTTCTTAAGGAGGTTCTGATGATGGTTTTCGTATTCGAATGCGAATATTGAGGGTCTAGCGGTGTTGGCCCCTTGACCAACCCACCAAGATGACGCGGTCAGTGGAACTGGCTCGGATTGAGTGCCATTTACATTCATTGAAACGAGTCAAATTGTGATTAGATCCCCGCTCAATAATTTCAAATGCATTTCCGTTCCATGTCATCACTTTCTGAGAGATTCTGGATAAGGCTCAAATCGCATTGGAGCTGCTCCTGGGGCCGGCGTGATAACCAAACACCACGCTGCTGTAGAGCTATGTCATCTACACTAGCAAAAGATAAAGGACTCGACCAAAGTGCAAAATGGCAAAAATAGATGCCTCGCTATTGCTCGCAATCGTTTTTATAGGAACAGCCCGATGCGGGGGTCGAACCCGCAACCTTGAGATCGCGTACTCGTAAGAGTCTCACGCTCTACCGATTGAGCTAACCGGGCGTGGCTCTGATTGGTTGCGTTTTCGAGTCCCAGCAAGACATCAGTTGCGTTCCCCTGAGACAGATTCTCGATCTCACTGAAACGGACAATGCCGTTGGTGATTGCTGTTAATGCCGTCTGAACATGGTCAAAAGGAAGACAAAAGGATGAGTATAAGTCCCTCGAGATTGAAAAGAAGAAAGGTTTAAATGAAAGGGCACTCAATACGAATATTTGGTGAGAATTATTTCTCTCGGAGAAACTCTCGGTAATGTTGTTGACGCCATCGAGTGACCCTCGCACGCGTTCAACGGACAGACCAAGTGACGAACGTGTCGACTTGATCAGCAGAGCCACCACTTCCCAAAGGACTACAGCTGCGGCATCAACGATAATGCGGAGTCCAGAGTGCGCGAGTAAGGCTGGTTCCTCTATTGGAAGTCATCTGTTTCATGTCTCATTGCAAGCTCTTGTCCGAACTACGCTTTGGAGTTTTCAGCCAATGCCATGTTGGAGAGATTAGACATATCCTCCGAGAGATTGCACCATCGCCTATGCGTTGCCTATATGGTTGAAAAACTACGCTAGACCGGTATATGCCAGAGAATCTATACCATTGCACCATTTAATCCTCAGCGCACGACATATAAGAATGGGTCTTGGAAAGATGCCCCAAACTACTTATATACCGACCTTGGCACACCGATAGGCCGTAGTTGACCGAGTACCGATACATTCCGCATCTCGGGCCTCCCAATATGGCAGACAAGAAGTCGGCCACTATCGACGACCCGATCATTCAGGCGTCTGATTCCGATTACGACTATGGTTCGACACATAAGCGCGCCTACTTCACCGGCGACACATTTGTGTCTGGAGGAGCGACAGAGCTGTACAAGCCTATTCCGGAATATGAGGGCATCCATCGATATGACCCAAGTGCTGAATGGTCGGAAAAGGAGGAGAAGAAACTAGTCAGACGGGTAAGCTAATCCCCCTTTGGCGACTTGATGCCATACTGACCTGCTTTGTGCCCTCCAGCTAGACAAGAGAATCTGCTCTTGGGTTTGTCTCATGTTCTTTGCGCTACAACTCGACCGTGGCAATATTTCACAGGCTCTAAGTGATGGTATGCTAGACGATCTTGGCCTCAACACCAACGACTACAACTACGGCATGATGATCTTTTACCTCTGCTTCTTGTCTGCCGAAGTGCCATCACAAATGATTTCCAAGAAGCTCGGCCCTGATGTTTGGATCCCGATTCAGATGGTGACATGGAGTATCATTGGCATCTGCCAAGGGTTCGTCCAAGACAAGCAAAGCTTTTATGCAACTCGCGCTCTGCTGGGACTTATCGAGGGGGGGTTCATTCCAGATGCTCTGCTGTACCTCTCGTACTTCTATACTAACAAAGAGCTTCCGATGCGTGTCGGCTTCTTCTACTGCGCTTCCAACGGTACTTTCATCGTCGCTGCATTCCTGGCATATGGAATCCTTCATCTGCGCTCTGTCGGGGGCTGGGAAGGCTGGCGTTGGCTGTTTGTTCTCGAGGGTACACTGACATTCCTTATCGGCGTGGTGTCTTGGTTCTACCTACCTCCTGGCCCAACACAAACAGCTAGTTGGTTCCGCGGCAAAGACGGTTGGTTCACGGAAAGAGAAGAAGTCATCATGGTCAACCGTGTCTTGCGCGACGATCCAGGCAAAGTAAGTGATCTCCATATCTTTGCCCACTATAACAACACTGACATGCCGGTGCAGGGAGGCATGCATAACCGTCAAGGTCTTACGCTCAAGCTCCTCTGGGATGCACTCATGGACTATGACCTCTGGCCGCTATACATGATCAGTTGGACCATACTGATTCCCACCAATCCCGTCACTGCCTATCTTACTCTCAACCTCAAGGCCTTAGGATTCGGCACATTCGAGACGAATCTGTTGACCATTCCTGGATATGTTCTTTTCCTGGCACACTTGATCCTTATCTCCTGGTACTCGGAGAAGATCAACAACCGGATGGCCATTTTGCTGTACTATTCCTTCTGGTGTTTTGTGTTGCTATTGACTCTCGAGCTGCTTCCCGCAAACGCTAGCTCCTGGGCATGGTATTCAGCAACAATCTTGATGATTGGCTTCCCCTACATTCACTCAATCAATGGTGCGGACAAAACATTTCTTTGGTTCTGTTCTTTTTGCTGATCATCCTGCAGTCAGTTTGACATCGCGAAACGCTGGTTCTGTTCGCACCAGAACAGTGGGCAGTGCCATGTATAACATGATATGCCAGGCTAGCTCTGTAATCTCATCCCAGGTTAGTCTGAATCCGCATTCCTCGCTATCTAGATCACTGCCCACAGTACATACAGATCTATCGTGATGATGACAAGCCTTTGTACCGACGGGGAAACAAGGTTCTTCTTGCACTCGTTGGCTGGAACGTGGTGATGACTGTTTTCATTAAGGGATACTACATATGGCGAAACGAGACGCGAGAACGGATTTGGGGTGCCATGTCGGATGAAGAGAAGGATGAGTATCTAAGAACGACCAAAGATGAAGGGAACAAAAGGCTGGACTTCAGGTTTGCACATTAATGTCAGATGATGCCAACATATAATACGGCCAGAGCGACAGTTCTGGAGTACGAAACGTGAGATTCCGAAAACATCAACTGAGCAATACTAGCTTCCGCCAGCCTTTGGGAAGGCCGTGAGACTGAACATAATCCAACCAAAGAAGCATCTACGTAAGTATTGCTTTGTACAGATCATAGGCCTAGAACCCGAGGATTGGGTAAAGAACACAAAGGGCCGTCATTCCCCATGATCATACAGCAGAACAGTTGCCAGACCGATATTCTTTCAACCTTTACTCATAATTTCGAACAAAAACATGCGTGTCTGGGTGCTTTGTCCCAAAAGCATCAGATTGCATGCTCTCACCTTTGTTCAAAGCCACAGGCTAAGAAACAATGCATTGCTGTTATTTAATAAGACCCTTTTTTGCCAGTGATCAGATAAACACAAAGAAATAGGTTACGAAATCTATGTACAATCTCCCAATACATAACACAGAAACGGAGCAGCTTCGTATTATAAAAAGGGAGCCAGATTTGCCTGCCGATTCTTCAGATTTACCAGCCTCAGTTTCTCAACACTACCATTTCCAGCTGCAATCAGCTAATCACTTCTGTCAACCTCAAAAACGTTCTTCTAGCTTCAAACACCGAAATGGAGTCTATCTGGAACAAGTTTAGCTACGATAGAGCGGCAGTCATTGAAGATGCGTTCTCGATCGCAACGAACCGCGGCCAACTAGAGTGGTCAAATGCTGACAAGGATGTCATGAAGCAAGCAGTTGATGCCATTATGTTCTCTCTTGGAGGAGATGAGGGCTTGGCATTCGTGGAGTTTGAGATCCTGGCTGCATATGCTGCTCGCGTCGACCCGAGAATTCAGCTCGCTTTTCTCGACAACCTGGTCGATATTATTCGGGCTTCGCGGGGCAGTGAGTCTTTGTCTGAGTATGATGAAGGATATCTAAATTTTGTTGCGGGCATCCACAACGGACTTGCCGTTGCTCGTGGAGCAAACCTGGGGCTGTGTGTCCCACCAGGTTTGGCAGAGGCTAACATTCCCCAGCATGTTCTTTGTCAGGCTCCAGCCCCCGTTGACTCGATTCAGATCCCAGGCAGCGAAACTACCCGTACTTGGAAGTCTGAGTTTGAAGAGGTCAGCGGAGTAGGTAAGTACACTAGTTCAGTCGTTGAGACTGTAACCGGTGATGCATTCATGTCTGGAGGTGCTTACAGCATGACATCGACGACCTCGAGTTCTTTCACTCCCTCAATCACTCCCATGCTGGGGATCCGTGAGGCTTCGGTTGATGTCAAACAGTCAGTCGAAGACTCTCCAGCGTTGACTCCTGAAAGTGGATTTGGTTAAGGACGCTTCTACAGCACCTTAGAAAGCATCTCGGGCCTGAAGCTTGAATCTGATCCCTCTGACCCTTTCTCTGTCGATGCTTGGGAAGGAGTTTATTTGGGTGCTAGTTTATAAGAAGAGTTCAGGTATTAGATGGCATGAGCTTGAGAATACGACTGTAGAAATAGGTAGATAACAGGGTAGGTTTGGATGTACGATTTGCTTTTGCTTTTTATAGAACTATCAGAAGCATTAAAAATGAGATAACTATTTATTTTTGTTGACTTAATCCTCATATAAACCTGGACTTTGTCATTCGTGACTTGCGTGGCAGCTGCTCCGATGGTTGATGGGCTTGGTGACCAAGACAAGACCTGATATTTCCTCACAACACTGCACCGTGCCGAGCAGTCTACAACCCGAACTATTTATTACTGTAACAACGAAGTATTTAGATTTGAAAGCAAGTATATGAATTCTGCTGTGCCTATGGAATTGTTAATGGCGTCGTTTCAGTAACCGAAAACAGCCAGATCAAAAACATCATGTCCAATGGGACAGGTCTGCAATTGGCTAGCACCGAATTCTATTGTGCCACTCGACTTCAATAACTATCAAACCAATATTATTCGGTTAGCTGCATCCAATCGACGATTGCCGATAGCATAAGACGCAAACGGCATGAATGAGAACCATGTCTTAGATGCTAGTAGCTGAGAAACGGAACAAACCAAGGCCACAAAGCAGTTCGGTATCCTCTATGCGACCAGAGACGATACATTGAGTAAAATTGACATGAATATAAGTACAGATCTCCTCAAGATCTACTTTCTGCACATTCCAACACTCATCCCCACTGCCACTCGCTTCTTCTCTTAACATCAACTTCATGACACAATGAAGTCCACGGTCCCTTTCTTTGTTTCCCTTGCCGGTTCGGCTTCTGCGCGCCTGTACAAGCGCGATGAATGCGCAACTGCATGCACTGATGCATATAACTCATGCCGAGTAGAGCCGGATGCCAGTCAAGCATTTTGTGCGGAGGACTACGAAAGATGCCTGGGATTCAATCCATTCCTAGGCTCAAACTCAATCACAGCCCCGACATCATGTTCTAGAGGCGACACAGGAGCCTCAAACACGGCAGCTGTCGAGTCGACCGCTGTTATCAACACGCTCTCAAGACCTTCCAGCTCTTCAGCACCCGCATATGGCGGTAGTTCATCTTCTCCTATTGGTACTGACACCACGACTCATGATGCTGGTACAGACACCAGTATACCTGAAACATACGACTGTGTTACTGAGTGTAACGACGACTATAACACCTGTCGTACCGCACCAGACGCCAATATGGCCAGCTGTGCCGCACAGTACGCCCAATGTCTCGGGTACAACCCTTTCAATGGAGGGGGATCACTGGTTACTCCGACTGCTTGCTCTGTCCCTGCTTCTGTCACCACTCAAGTTACTCAGTCGAGCTCAATCTCGCAACAATCACAGGTGGCTTCAAATTTTGAAACCTCTCAACCTGAAACAAAACCTGGACTGGCGACAGCGTATCAACAACCAATAGCCACTTGCGATGCTGGTGAATGTATGAGTGTTACTAAAACTGATGGTGGAACTTCAGGAATGGCGACTGAGCCTCCGGTAATTGTTGACGCGGCTGGAAGTCTTAAACCTTGGGCAGGCCTTGTGGCTTTGGCGATTGCTGTTGCACTTTAGGGTTTGGCTGACAGAACTACCTGATATAGACTCCGGTCTTGTATTCGCCTTGCTACAGCCTAAAGCTGATAGAAGCAAAAGCTAGAACATGACTCTTGTACCCCCCTCAGGCGTAAGGAGATGCTTCCAATGCACAATCTACATGTATACAGCTCTTCGTTTCTGTCGCCCAGCAGGGGCTGTTCCACGTTATCAATTTTTTTCAAGGGACTTATCAACTCTTCATGTCACAAAACTATCACGGTCGAGCCCAATTCGGTTTTTAAACTTGGTCCAGGATCGCATCGAATTCCTCAAGGGAAAGCCTCTCGACGGGGAGTGACAAGGCCTTCGTGATGGTATATTCCACATAGCAACACCCACCCGCTGCCCACGAGTGCTCTTCTATCTTTCAGGGACATCCAGGAAGAAGAAAGGTTCTCTCGAAATGACGAGACTTGTCGTCTGTTTCTTGTCTTTCTGGGTTAATCATGTTGAAAAGCTGCAAGCCCAAAGTCCGCTCCTTGGCATAGTGTATGTAGGAGTATGATGCTTTCCTCGAGTAGTGTCGGCTTGTTCTATGAGCGCGCTCCCTCTGTCATGAGAGCTCTCGAAGTCGGTGTAGGATTCGATTTGGGGAGGTTGCAGCTTGTCGTCATCTTGTTCTGGCTGGTCGGGTCTATACTTCCGTATCTGAGAGGCTTTGGTCATACTTCGCAGCTCGGGGAACCAATCAAACCATTGTTCTTTTGTCTCAAGCATTACGAGCATTGGTGTAAGAGATATTTCCACTTGTTTGCGAGGGGCCGTCACTTGGTTGATGCTGGTCGCAGAATGAAAACATATGTTTTGGTATTTGTACCACTGGCAATTTCGAGATGACCCCACACAATGAATCATCGCTACCATGGGATTAAACGGACAATTAGTTGGATACCGTTGTACATGCTGTGTTATCGACTGAACACACAGGCCAGTCAGGTCCACGGCTTGCAAATATCATTAATCAGCTGGTGGAGACAAACAGCGGAAGACTAACCATAAGGAGCAGCATCTCATCAGCAGTCGTTCTCTAAGCAGGCCTCACCATCCGCAAACAACCATGCGCTTACCATGACAGAATCAGCAAAATTTCCCCCATGGAACCAGCGATGAGCCGGATAGGATTGACTCGATACGAGGTGAAAGCCTGCAAGGCCTGCCAATCGTCCAAGAGGAAGTGCACCAAGAAGCAGCCCAAATGCCGCCGTTGTGACCTTCGTGGCTTGGACTGTCTCTATGAGCCTTTACCCAATACCTTTGTCTACCAAGCTACACAGAACTGCGGGGGGCAAGTTTCCCCGTTGGTAGCCTTGCCAGAGCCACAGTTGTTGCAGTCAGGCCAAGATGACAGTTGGTCTGAGCTGGTAGACATAGGAGTGGACAGTCATATGGACCATCATAGCACTCCGGGTACTATCTCTTTAGACGACCTGAAAGTGGCTTGGTTCCTTGATCCAGAATCTTGGATGGTAGTTCCGATTCGTGAGTCAAATAGGGCGCACCTAACGACGGATATGATCCGGGGGCTTCTATACCAAACAAGAGACTGGCTGGACGATTGGACAAAAAGCGGAAGTAATGCCTTTGTGCATCATGAACTTTACAGAAATAGTCTCCCCGACTGCATCAGCGATGCCTTCACAGCACTGTCTTCATATTTGTCAAGGACACCGGAGACCAGTGAGATGGTGCTCCGGATTGCAGAGCTGAAGGCCGAGAGATTATTGGTGTCTGAGGGGGACAGAAACACAGCTGGAGACATTCTGAAAAGCCTAAGTCGTGTACAAGCACTCCTGGTTTATTGCACGATCCGACTACTGGACGGTGATCTTCGTCAACGTCACAAAGCGGAGCAGCATCTCCAGACCCTACAGGATTGGACGAAAGAAATGATGAATAATGCTATCGAGGCCACAAATAACGGAGATATGATTATCAAGAACCATCTCACGGATGCAAGCCCTCAATATTTCACATTACCGCTGCTTCTGGGCCAGTTCTCTCCTGAGCAACTCCTCTGGCATTCGTGGGTACTGTCAGAGTCTGTTCGAAGGACATGGTGTGTATCCATGGGCCTTCAATCAGGCTATGAGCTGCTGAAGACTGAATCTGGTCCCTGTTACGGGACCTTACCTATCACCACGAGAAAGGGGCTTTGGGAAGCCAGGTCGGCGTTCGCTTGGATAAAGATGTGTGCGGATAGCAACATAGGCTTTATGTGCAGGAATGATCATGAAAAGGTCATGGTGGATATGGGACCCGGAGATATTGACGACTTTGCGTTATGTATGATGGAACTCGATATTGGTCCCGACAGGATGGCAAGATGGAAATCTGAACGTTCGGGGTAAGATGAAAAGAATCATGGAATTTCGGATCAGCCTCTCGACAAATCGTGATGACTAAGTAGGAAAAGGGAGGAAAGCCGTGTGATACAAGTTCAGTGGATTGTTCCGCTCCTGCTTACGGGTTGCTTTGTTATCACGCCCCTCAGATCCGCAACTCTCCGCTGGCTGAGTCAACAACAAAAAAGGAATGCATCTATCAAGAATCAAGTATTTAAACACAAGGGCACCTGTCTTACTTCACCACATACTTCATCATCCCAATAACAACATCTCAACTACTCATCTCCAGAACCTCAGAACAGCCCATGATGGCAAGGCAGTGGATTCTCAACGACCAGCAGGGCTTTGAGACGTCGCTCGAGTATGAGACCAAAGTGCCCATTCCGTCTCAAGATGAGCTCGGTCCAAATGATGTTTTAGTCAAACTCCATGCAGCCAGTCTTAACTATCGAGATCTCGTCATTGCTGCATCGGCGGTACGTATCTAGATGTCCAAAGTCGTCGACGTTGACATCTACTGACAAAGTTTAGCAATTCGGTCCCATAACCCCACCAATGGTTACTTTATGTGATGGGGCAGGCTCAGTCGAAGCTGTTGGCTCTTCTGTCAAAGACTACAAACTTGGCGATCGAGTCATCACTTTCCCTGCACCAGACGTGGTGGTGGAGAGAGGCAGCGATGCTGATGTTAACATGTCAGATGTACCGACCATGCTCGGCCTGGGGACCAGAGGAACGCTTCGTACCCATGGAGTATTCTTGGAAAGCGCCCTTGTTCATGCGCCGCAGTCTCTCGATTGGCTTCAGGCTGCCACTCTCCCCGTCACCTGGATCACAGCTTGGAACGCTCTCTCTAAGCTAGGCAGAGACAAAATTGGACCACACACCTGGATCCTGGTTCAGGGAACTGGAGGCGTCAGTGTAGCGACCCTACAACTCGCATCGTCCCTTGGGCTCACTATCGTGGCGACTACTTCATCTCAGGAGAAGGCGAAGAAGTTGAAAAAGCTTGGTGCAACTCACGTTGTCAACTACCGCGAGAATGCTACTGCCTGGGGCAAAGAGGCGCGATCTTTGACACCTAATGGAGTAGGTTTCGATATGATCATAGATATCGGCGGTGATGAGACACTCAAGCACTCACTCGAAGCAGTGCGTCCTTATGGGTCTATCCAAGTCGTTGGTGCTGTTGCGCAAAACACCGAAGCTGTTCCCATGATGGGGGCTCTCATGTTCACGTGCACTATTCGTGGGTTCCTTATGGGTAGCCAGAATCAGTACAAGGATCTTGTGCGATACATCGATGAGAAGAAGCTCAAACCTGTATATGATGACATGGTATTTGAGCTGGTAGATGCCAAGGAGGCTTATAGGAAGCTGAAGGAGCAGAAGCACTTTGCCAAGGTCGTCATCCGCATCGATCATGACTAGGTCTGACGCCTGGGAGAACGAGTTGGAGCTTTCAGATATTAAGGTTCGGGAATGCTTTGTAATTACAATTATTTATCTAGAATTATGTCTAGAATTATTGAATCATATGAGAATTGTCTTTCTAAAATGTGGTCATTGTCGGGATGTAACAAGATAGGGTTTGACTCTTCTGTAACTAGTCACTTGATGGCAATTGCCCCATGTGCTAGTCTTCGAAACGCTGATTGCCACGGCCTTGGCTTTTGAGGTCAATCTCCTCAAGAAACACTGACGTCAGTAGTCCCAAAGCACTCAAGCCTGCCATTGTGTAGAAGATCGTGCGGAAACATTCGAGGTAAACTCTTAGTAGCTCATCAAGTGTTTTCTGAGAAATGCTCAAGGACCCGAGTTCTTTGATGAAAGCAACGGCTTTTGAAGCGTCCGCCAAAGGTGCCAGAGGCCCTGTAAGTTGCAGTGAGCTAGAGGCGATAGACTTTGCAAAGACAGTGTTGAATATTGCAGAGGCGACGGTCAAACCGTTCAAACCTCCAAACATACGAATCGTGGAGAATTGCCCGATTGCAACCCCTATATCGTCGACATTTTTGACGCTGGCTTGCATCGGTAGAAGATTGAGTCGAAGAAGAGCAACACCTGTTCCCCATATCACAGGAAGTCCATAGAGCATCGATGAAGGGGAACTGAGATTGAGGATTGCCAGTATCCTAGTACCCAGAGCCAGCAAGGCCCACGAGAGCCTCAGTAGCCAGGTATAGCCTCCAAACAATGGTACCATTATCATAGAGACTACTGCGGTGAATACGCTAATGATGGAAGTTGGCAGCAGGAAGACAGCTGACTTGATCGGCGTTTCCAGATACACGGCTTGATAAATCAGAGGCAGATACTGAAGTAACGAAACAAGGATGGCTCCATGAATGAACCCTCCAAGCAATGTCATGTTGGCAGTGATGGAGTGGAACAGCCGATGAGGCATAATTGGTGCTGCAGGCTTCGCTTCGTAAAAGACGAAAGCGACAAGCACCAAGAACCCCAGAATCATTGGAACCAAGGTCTCCCATGCGGCCCATGGAAACAAGGAGCCAGCCCAACTTAGCGGCAACACAAAGACTGTGATCCCAGAGACAACGAGACCCATTCCAATCCAGTCAAGGCGTTCGATGTTGCTAGCAAGCGATGCGTCTATCGTGACAGGCCTTAACTTGAGAAAGAAGTACACCAAGGGGGTTCCAAACCCAAGAATAGGGAGATTGATCCATCCGATCCATCGCCAAGTGGCGTACGTAGAGAACAAAGCTCCCACAGATGGTCCAAGGATATTGCCCACCGCATTTGGGATCCCCATTAAACCCAGATATTTTGATCGTTCCTCGAGTGTTGTCATGTCAGCGAGGATGACTTGAATAAGAACATCGATACCACCACCGCCAAAACCCTGGAGTACATGGCCCACGATTATCGTCTTCATGTTCCTAGCAACAGCAAAGGTAATTGATCCGATAAAGAATAGTCCAATGCAGACGTAGAGTGGTGGTTTTCGGCCAAATGCGTCTGATATGCTTGCCCACACCGGTTGCATCACAAGGCCACATAGTGTATAGGCTAGATTGGCCCAGAAAGATTCTAGACTCGAGCCTCGGAGGTCATTGGCTATGGTCTGGTACAAATATCAGTACAAAAGCGATTATGAGAAGAGTACGAAAGATCAAGATGATCTTACCGGTAATGCAATGCCAAGTGCTGTTGCATCTATTTGGAATACGAAAAGTGTCGCAGACAAACCTACGAAAGCCAATTTGAAGGCCACAGACTTTTTCTGCTTCGGCTGCCTGCCTTGATCAACTTGCAACGCTTCCGCATCTCTCGATGATGAAATTTCCGTGGTGTTTTTTACTGTCTCAAGTTCAATGTCATGACTTTGCTGTACTGGAGATACAGAGATCTCTGGACTGCCTATTATTCTGGCGTCCGATTGTTCCATCTTGAGCACTTTACCGAATTGATCGATTCATATGCAATATTTTTATGGCAGAGACAAAACTGATATCAACTCGACTGCAAGAAGCGTCACGTGTTGTGATGAGGCCTCCTTGAATCACTGCAAGGGGTTTAGCTGAGATTCTGAAGGATCGAAGGATCCATAATATCCGGCTAAAACGGAATGAAGCAACCGATAAGATAGGATCATTCAAGCACCATAATCTAGGCAGTACGGAGCACTTGTCCCACTTTGCGACTTCTCGGAGTTTCGGGCGTTGGTATCTGTAAATGGTAGGGCAAATCAGGCAAAGCCCCCCAGTCGCTTCGTTCGCTAGTGCTTACGGCTCATTTCCTCCAGTTCCACTGAATGTCCAAGTTGGGGAACCACGAAACACCGAACAATGGCCTCACGAGATGCACAGGCAGTTCAGAAGAGAACGAGAAGCAGTGTTCCAAGGAGGAGAACAGGCTGCCAAACATGCCGGTCAGTATACTTCTCATTTTCTCCCGCCAGTTATTTTCACCTTCGAGAAGAAAAGGGGAGACAAGTAACTAACATGCCAGCAGCAAAAGAAGGATAAAGTGTGATGAGAGTAAGCCGAGTTGCGTCAAATGTCTTCGATCCGGGTGGATATGTGACTACCGTGCTGCATCGGCCTCTTCCGAGAGTGAATCCAGCCCAGCTATGACATTAGGATCATCAGCTCTCTTGCCCATCGCCAGCTACTCCATCCCATTCAAGATTCCCGGAAGCCAGAAAGACCGGAGACTACTACACTACTTCTGTGTCCAAGGATCGGAGGATATCTCTGGGTTTCTGGCATCGGACTTCTGGTCTCAAACTGTGCTCCAGGCTGGACACGAAGATCTCGTGGTTCGGCAGGCCCTAGTTGCAATGAGCTCACTCCACCTAGACTACATATCTTCAAGTCCTGACAGGGCATCAGTAGCCAGTTCCGAAACTTTGAGCCTGTACGGCAAAGCTCTACGATCACTGGGGAAACGGATAGGTCAACCATCAGACGGCACTACAAGGACTGCTCTGGTCTGTTGCATTTTGTTCTATTGCTGCGAAAGCGCCATCGGTGACCACAGTGCAGCACTGCAACATCTCAGCAGCGGCCTCAAGCTCCTGGTGTCTACTCAACGTAAAAAGGTCACCGAAGAGTCCAAGGGCATCGAGAGCTTGACCACTATTTTCGAGCGCCTGGACATGCAAGCCAGTTTCTTCGAAGACGACCGGATACCAATCCTTGTTTCGCCAGAGTACAAATATGAAGAGCCAGATCATGGTCTGTTGCCGCCACGGAAAGACTTCTTAGGGCTGGAAGATGCTCAGCAACGACTGGTTAAACTTCAAGCATGGTTGTATCATTTTGTCAACAAGAACACCGAATTCTATCAGGAAACGAAAGAGTCTCTGAGCTTGGACATATTGGAAGAGAGGTCTTCATTGGAACAGGGTTATAATGCCTGGATCGAAGGCATTAACGAATTCGAGAACAGAGATCAACATGATAACCAAACTTTGCACGGTATTCGAACACTTCTGGTTCACTTCCACGTCTGCCAAATGATTTTGCGATCAAAGTTCCCTGAAGATCACGGCGTGTTTGGTGCTTCGCCTAATCCAACCGCTCGTCACATTCTTGATCTGGCTGAGACTTTGCTCAAGCATACTATACAGGCCAACGCCTCTCCCAATGCTACCAAGACTCCGCGGCGCAACTTCTCGCTGGAAACCGGAGTTGTAGCTCCATTGTTCGCACTAGCAATCAAGTGCTCAGACGATTCGGTGGCTACAAGAGCTGCTCAGATGCTTGCCGCATCACACAGAAGGGAGGGTTTGTACGATGCTCAGACCATGTCACGTATCATTAATGAACTAAAAAGGTCACGAGATAGTGCTACGCAGATCAAAGAGGAGAATAGAGGTGGGATCGAAGCTTTGACTCCACTGAACTATCATATACCTGAGCAGTATGACGGCGGTGGGATAGACAAGCTTCTTTGGTCTATGAGTCTCTGAGACCTTTCACTTGAGGGGCCCCTCGAACCATGGAAACGCAGAGTTGGATGCTAGCGAATGAAATGTGCTGGTGATTTTCTACCGTTTCCTTGTCCTATTTGTTGGACAGTAATCACAATTGGGTTCCTTGCTGTACGGCGTAGCTGGATGGTCGTAAGCCCTAGTACAAAACGAGCGTATTCCGTTTACTCATGAGGCAGAAATAAGTTCTTGCCTTATATGCAAACATGAATTTACAATTGCTCCTCACACATATATTGATGATGTTGGTTCGCTCCTTGGCTGTGGATGATATGCATGGTCCAATAAGGATGGCCGTTGTGAAGGACCAAGGCTGACTGAAGCACCTCTGGAGTCACCCAACGACTGGTATCAGCCCAAGTGCGGGGAAAGCTTAGATGCTCTTACTTGTCACTTCTGCACAGCCGAGCAATGTCACATAATAAATAAATATTGGGCCCAATATATGTCGCGAAGATCACTTTCACTTGCAGTTCATCTTAGACTCACTTGCAAATCGAATACTTCCCAGTTCATTTCACGTAACCTCAGGCTTCATCACCAAATATCCCTCGTTGTTGAGATTAGCAGCAATGGCAGCTAGCCAGGACATCGGAGAGGATGGAGACGCAATTATCGACGCCTGTACATACCACAGGATGGAATTCGACAGGGTCTTGATACGGATGGATGAGCAAAAGATCAATGCACCATTTCTGCTGTCTACACCGGACAGCGTCTCATCGTCAGGCCTGGGTATCTTGAGCCGACTGCCCGAGGAGTTAACTCTCATGATACTTCGAGAACTTGACATTCTCTCATATCTGCGTTTCCGGCGCGTCAACAACCGTGCACGCAGCATAACGACAGCATCACGCGAGTATAAAACTGTGGTGAAGCATGGGCTTCAGGGACTGAAGCCACTGCTAAAGGCAGAGCTAGGTTATCTTTTCACCATTGCCCATTTCTACCAGACGCTCGTTAGCTATGAGTGCGAGCTTTGCGGAAAGTTTGCAACATTCCTATATCTTATTACTTGCCAGCGATGCTGCTTCACTTGCCTGCAAATATCTGTCGACCTGCACGTTCTCCCCGTGCCGGTACCCAGAGTCTTCGCAAAAGCAGTGCATAGCTCAAGCAAGGAGATTGAAAAGATGTGTGGACCTAAACTTCGAGTGGTCTACGGCAAATACTCTCTACAGCCGTGGCCAAGCGTCAAGAGACCTAGATATCTTGTACAGGCCAAGCCTGTTGTTGAGAAACTCAGATCTCTTGATTCTTCTCGAAGAATCCCAAAGTCGGTCCTCTCACATCAACCACAAGATCAATCTCACGATGAAATAAGACATGACTTTTGCTACCGGTATATGGCTGCTGCCGCGTTTCCGTGGTATGATTTGAGTAATGACAGGGTGGAACGAGGTATGAATTGCAAGGGGTGTCAGTTCCGCGTTGAAGAGTATGATCGCGCGAATAGACGACCAGACCCTCCATGGGGTTTCAACGATAGGGATCGGGTTTACTCGCGGGAGGATTTCTTTTGTCATTTTGCATCTTGTGCGCATGCCCAGGAAGTATGGGCTGACACACAAGTGAACCGACTGGCGCCAGAATCGGATTTCACGCTCCGTGGCGGGATTGTGCTGCGTTATGAGCCCAGACATGAACTTCATTGACCTCAGAGCTGGCTAATGGCGAGGGTTTCCCGGATGGCTTCCGGGGTTTGCCCCATCATTCTTCATATCTGCTCGAGCATTGCAGTGAGGGTAGCCACTCCATAGTAACAATCACATTTCAAAGGGACCGGCATCATAGTTTAGTAGTTCGAAACCCGAGACTACAATTCTTCAAATATACAGGTCGAGATCCAACAACATTACAACAATCAAGCTTTCCCGAAAGCTTATCTCCTGAGCTACGTACCTGGTTTCATCCATAATATACACGAACGCATTCAGGCGTTCTTGAGTACCCCTTGGATCTCGCTCTTATATCTGGTGTTGATAACCCGCCGGTTAAGCTTTTGAGTAGTAGTGACAAGGCCCTGTGTAGTTTGTAGTTAGGTCAGAAAGATTCACGTGTCGGGATTGTGGGTGAACCTACCCTTGCTGGGATCCATTCCTCTGGTGTTATAACTATACCAGCAACAACCTCGGCACTGGATAGACCGCCTCCTTTCCCAGCTGCTTGCAGATACTTCAGCAAAATCTCTTGAATCCGAGGATCACTGTGCATGACATGCTCATCAATACCCATCTCGCGAGCCATATGAAGAAGAGAGGTCTCGTTGGGCATCACGACGGCGATAGGTGGGGAGTGCTCAGAGTCGGCATAAACCATGACATTCATGATACCCTGCACGCCCCGATAGATAGCCTCCAGTTTCTCTAGGGCAACATACTCGCCACTGAGTAACTTGACCAGGTTCTTGATGCGGTCGATCACGCGAAGATGGCCATCAGCATCGAACTCGCCAACATCTCCGGTTTTGAACCAACCATCTTCAGTAAAACTTTTCCTGGTTTCTTCTTCATTCTCATAGTATCCCAACATAACGGCCCCACCATTGAAGAGAAACCGGATCCTGCCGCCAGTCATCTCATGAACCTTGCCAAAAACGATGCTGTCAAGTAGACAAGCACCAGATAACTTGTGCTTTACCATGAAGCTCTTGTATGCAAAGGCACGCCAGAACAAGGTTCGAAGAAGCACGCTTGCGTTGAGTCTAGTCATGACACCTTTTCTGATAGTCTCGTACACCTGCGGAACACCGGGCATGAGCGTAGGCGCCAGTTCACGCATATCTCCAGCGCAGCTTCTCACAGACGTATCAGACAGTGTCCGTGGATTGCCGTAACCAACGGCACCGCCAAAGTAGTACCCGAGATTTTCGAGAGCCATTTCCAAGACATGGGCAAGCGGAAGATATGCAAGCAAGACGTCGTTATGAGTGACACAGTCGGAGACGCAGGTGTAAAGACCGGCAACTAGAACGTAAATCAGCTCCGAGTAACGAGAAGAAAACAGAGGCCATCTTACTGCCTGCAATGAGATTTCGGTGCGCAATGCGCACGCCTTTCGGAACGCCCCCAGATCCTGAAGTGTACATGACACAGTAGAGGTCATCGGGCTCGGGATAGACGGGATCTACCATTTCGCTCTCACCAGCCTTACAAAGATCATCGAAGCTAATCACTTTGATCTTTGGATGTGAGGTCTGGAACTCTTCCAGGAGTTCCGACCCGCCGAATATGAATGCTTTATTCACCATCAAAGTGTGAACCTTTGACCTTTTGAGAGGCTCCGCAGCAGTTTGGAGCAGATATGGGTCGATTTACACGACCTCAGCTTGGGTTTGGACGAGACTGTGTTCAAGGCCACTCGATCCAAGAGAGTCGTAAGCTGTGATGATTGACATGGATTGGGTAGCACATGCATGCGACATAGCGATCCATTGCGCACTAAGTCAAACCGATTATAATGCAATCAAAACGCTCTAGAGGTGATGTTCATCCCTCGTGGACCCGAATAGAAACACTTTATCACCTCGTCCAAGTCCCGACTTTCTTAGGCCTGAGCCGACTTCAAGACAGTGCTTCTCATACTGCTTGTATGTTAAGAAAGAAAAGCCAGATAACTGGAAGTATGTCCATTCCTTTTCCCCTTTCTGGACCTTGCCGTCTACTTTCTTTTCGAATTCATATGTTCCTTTGTGGAGCTGAACCAGCTTTCTAGAACCAACAGCATTGCTTTCGGGGAACAGTCGTGCGCTGTGGCAAATGATATCGAAAACAGTGCGGACATCTTCTGATGGGCGTTCAATCAGGCCATCGCGAGCCCTTGGGTGTCGACGAGGAACAGTTTCATCCGCCTTTTTCTCGTATCCGGGCGATTCGATAGTAAAAGGTGGTTTGAAAACCTGAAATTAAGGCGTAATGCCGGAGGTATACGCCATTCTATGGTAGGGCTACTAGAAGGATGCGGGTACAAAAAGCGTTATTAGAGATGATTGTAGAAGTCTGACAAGCATTCAGTGTCGGGAGGCGAATAACTTATGTCGCAAGACGTGAGATCTAGGAACGTTAACGTTGGGACCGTTGGCTCCATAAAGGCAACTCATAGTCTACCAGCACCTAACAAAATTTTATCCCCGAACATTTTGTTGGCGCCTTATCCCTGCGTCTGATCCTGTCTTACTCTCCACGCTGACGTGGGACCTCTGACCAACCTGCAACGCGTGGTCAATGCTGTTCGTTGTCGCTCATCGACGTGTAAGTCATCATTGTTTGGTGTGAGTGTCACACATGTGACATGGCTAAGCAAGGTTAGGTGCCACGTCTAACGCGCTGACACAGTCAATCATCCCCTAACCGATTGCCTGACGGGTCGGGTCATAGCACTTAGCAGGGCAATAATAAGCTGACTGGCGGCTGCTTGGATTGCCGGACTCCTACGACGATGATTCGTTGCTAGTATCTTCAAGTTATCCTGTTGGATTTGCTTATTGACAGAAAGTGGCTGTAAAGTATTGGTAAGCCGGAAGATACGTTTGACAACAGAGTATTGGCCGATATAGCTAAAACTCGTTGTTAAAGAGGGGTGTGAGTAAATGTAAAAGCGGTTATAATAATATCTAGATTTAATGCATTCAGGCTACTAAATGCCTAAATTATATATAAGCTATTCCTTTTAATATAACTTATTAGCTAGTTACTTTAAGTATACTATCCTTTCTATTCTCATTATGCCCACTTTTGATAATAATAAACATTTCCTTAAGTTAATTAAAATAATAAAGTTAAAACTAGAGCTTAATGTAATGGTAAGGGGTTTTAAACAGGGAAACTAGTCTATACTAAGTATATATTTACAAATTACATAAAGTATTATACTAAGCAGTAGTTAAAGTTACATCTCTTATATAACAACCTAATAGGCTTTAATGCACGAGAGACTATGTGCCCCACTCTTTTCCTTTAATTAGCCCTGGACTAATAGGCTTTTTATTACAATCTTAGCAGCTACATTACATTGTTACAACCCAACCTGGGAAAAGCGCTTATATCACGTGCCCCTTACATTTTCTAAATAATCCTGTATAAATCACTTATATTTATTATATAATTATAATAATTACCTGCAATTACTTAGTAATTAAGTAACCTAATAGTAATTAAGCTTATAATTAGCATGGCTAGTAAGCAAGCAATGCAGATAAGCAAGCAATATACTTTTCTCTCTTATATCT